>VDFB02086081.1:15289094-15317792 GCA_007258455.2 Sequoia sempervirens | reverse complement strand
CTTCTTTGCTAGTACTGTTGATTTTTCTAGATGCATTGCATTAAATGGGATATTGAATCCCTCATCCTTGGGTGCCTCAAAGAGGTTTTCACCTTCGGATATGTCCTTTATTTTTACTATTTTGTGATCTGAAAGTGCCACAATGTGGTTTTCACTTAAATATATGCATTTTATTCTCATGTCGTCAATTTTGTGACTGATGGATTCAATCCTCTCCCCATAGTGTGATTATGTGTCTAGATCTATATGAAATCCTTCTTTGTGATCCCCACATGGTAAGTTATCATAAAATCCCATAAATCCTAAGATCACTTCATCATTTTCAAATATATCTAGAATTGGTGGTCCTCATTGGTCCCAGTCAATGAGTTGGAGGTATACTAGGCTTAATTCATTGGTATGGCTATTTGGGGTGAAATATGTTGTGGATATCATAAAGAGAGTTATCCTCAAATAAGTCAACAATGTCAAGGGGAAATTAATCTAGGGTAATATCATGTAATGTTGGTAACCAAGAGGAAGGCTCAGCTCATTTATTAGTAGTACCCTTTCCAAGAATGATCACCTTACTAGTAGTAAATCCTAAGCCAAGACTCTTTGGACGTCTCCCAGGAACAATGGGTTCTAGCAAACCATTATCATTTTGTTCCAAATTTTCATTTTTGTTGTATCCCCATCCCATCATTATCTGTAAACTTTTATTATCATCTTCCATGGGAAGAACATGCATGGGTAGGTTGTCTTGATATAGAAATTTGGTTACATCTTCCTCATTGGCATCTTCTTTGTTCAAGTCCCCCTACTTAGTGAAGGTGGTAGATGCAAGATTCAATGTTTTAGTCACTTTATTGATAGGTGTGGGTTTTCCATGAGATTTGAGATTTGGGGGAAAGAGGTACCTCACCCAACACAAAATTTTCCTTCTTTAGATTATAATCTCAACAAACATTGTCCTTGATAATTTACTTGATATCAAGTATATTCTGTACAATAGTTGTTTTGGATTTTGAGGTAGATACAAGGGAGGATGGGTCAAAAAATGAGGAGGATGTAGTACCTTCATCATTCTTAGGTATTTGGGGGATCTTGTAGAACTTAGCCTTAAGGTTCTTGCAATAGTAGAAAGGCTTAGGATCTCCATGGATTGTAACTTCTTTGTCCTCAAAGGCTTGACACATTGGCGATAGGTGGAAAGCTACAACTGGCATGAATCTATGGTTGACCAAGAAATATATGTTGTAAAGGGAGATCAATATCACCTTGTAATTGGTCTCAACAATGATGGGTCCCACTTGGATAGGTAGCTTGATGATGCCTTGCGAACTCATTCTTGATCGTCATATGCCTTATGTTGTACTCTGTCTTTTTAATAACATCCTATGAATAACCCAAGTTCTTGACCAACTGAAGTGTGCAAATGTTGAACCAACACTGCCATCTACTAAGACTCTTTTAAAATTATTCTTATGAACAATGACCTCAAGGTGTAAAGCACGATTATGTGTTGTGTTGGTAGGTCTTGTTATGAGAAGGTGAGAAGATGAGGGGTAGTGATGTGCCCTACCATAGCTTGAAACTGCTTGGTACCAATATTCTTAGGGACAAAGAATGTCGGTAAATTATTTTCTAATATCTCCCTATGTGTGGGTGATAGCCTTAATAGTTCCATGATAGAGATCTATGCGGGGGTATTCTTTAGCTAATCTAGAAGATTGTAGTTATTAGGGTTTTCTTGGAAAAAAGGACACTATGAGCAGAGGGGGTGAATAAGTTGTAATAGAAACTAAAACTTTCCTTCTTTAATTTTAACTTAACCTTGGATCTGATGAATACACAATTAACCATAAACAATCAACACATCAAAGAGACAAATAACACAATTTTTTTTTGTGTGGAAACCCTGTTGGGGAAAAAGCATGGTGGATGTTAGTCGACAAGATTACACTTTGCTAGAAGTATAAGAGAAATAATAAGGGGAATGCAAATGCATTCAGGCACATTGCCTAGAGCTCACTACTCAGTTACAAAAGAGGATTCACTGTCCAACAATAGGGTTTGGATTAAAACCATCCAAGATTTGTGAACTAAGAAAATAAATTCTTCACAAGCCTGATTACAGTTCCAATTAAGCTCAACACTTCTTCACACTTCACACATTCTTCTTCAAAATCTTATCAACAATCGAATGATATTCGCACATACAAATGAGGCATCATTTCCATCAATCACACAATCACTCTTATATATATGCTATAGGAGATTTCATCACTACTTCATCAGCCAGAGAAAAATTATATATTTGTAATGTCAACCCAAATTTACAAATAAAATTTTAATGCATATCCACCAAGGTCAGCCACAACATAGTGGAGACCCAAATTAATATCTCCAACACAAGAATACTTTAATTAACTATACCTCAAAGATCCACAACATGCTACCAATGACATGTCAGCCAAGAACAAGAAAAACCAAACATGTGCACAAAGATATTCAACCATGAACTCTTCTGAATAATGTGGACATACCAAAAAGATAGAGAATGATCTAGAGACACCACATAAAACCAAGAAACAATAGAGAAGCATCTGCAACAATTGAGAAAACAAGAATTACAAAAACTTCATTCAGGAACACTGATAGAGACCAACAACACACTATCAGACCACATCATACTCAAAACTTCATGTGAACCTCTAAAACATATGGTAGATGATCTTGAAACATTCAACATTAAACTCTTAAATCCACATTAGCTAATCTTTGACATACATAACACACCGCCTTCTTGACTTGCACAGTTCCACTGGGAACCAATAATACTTTATTTTACAATTTTCTCAATATCCTCGACATATACAACACCAAATGCTAATAGTGTTGACATCAATGACAACCACATATCAGCAACCATATACACAACATCCAACAATCTTCCGCTTTGGAATTGATCGCAACACATGATGTGAAAAATACCATCAAGCCAACACATTGACTTCTTCATACTTCTCTCAACTAAAATTTTCTTCTCAAGAAATTTTCACAATACACTTCTCCCCCTTTGACATCAATGGAAAAGGTAACCATGAAATTTCCATGCACATGCTCTGAACCACATATCCACACATTTGACTACTCCCCCTGAGTAGTAGCCATGAAAACATCAATCCGGATCAGAATATAGCAATGAAGCTCTTGGATTGATGAAAATAAATACATCTTTAGTTCTTATTAGGAGGGGTGAATTACCCCTAGCATCCCTCTAAGATACTAAAAAGTATCCTTTGATAATGGCTTGGTAAATATATCTGCAATCTGTTCTTTGGTAGGCATATATTCTAGTCTGACTTCTTTCTCATTCGCTTTCTCCCTCAAGAAATGAAACTTAATTGAAATATGCTTAGTCTTTGAGTGTAGTACTAGATTCCTTGAGATGTTTATTGCACTTGAATTGTCACAGTATATGGAAATAGGCTCTTCATATATCACTCTGATATCTATTGTTGGAAAAAAAAGGACACACAACTGAGAGGGGGGTTGAATCAGTTGTAATAGAAACTAAAACTTTCCTTCTTTAATTTTAACTTAACCTCAGATCTGATGAATAATAAATTAACCATAAACAATCAACACATCAGAGAGACAAATAACACAAATATTTTTTGCATGGAAAACCTTTTGGGGAAAAACCACGATGGATGTTAGTCCACAAGATTATACTCTACTAGAAGTATAAGAGAAATAATAAGGGGAATGCACATGCATTCAGGCACACTGCCTAGAGCTCACTACTCAATTACAAAAGAGGACTTACTATCCAACATTAGGGTTTGGATTAAAACCATCCAAGATTTGTGAACTAAGAAAATAGCTTCTTCACAAGCTTGATTACAGTTCCAATTAAGGTCAACACTTCTTCATACTTCACAAATTCTTCTTCACAATCTACTCAGTAATCAAATGATATTCACACATACACATGAAGCATCATTTCCACCAATTACACAATCACTCTTATATATCCACTATAGGAGATTTCATCACTACTTCAACTAGAGAAAAATTATATATTTGTAATGTTGGCCCAAATTTACAAATAAAATTTTAATGTGTATCCACCAAGGTTGGCCACAACATAGTGGAGACCTAAATTAATATCTCCAACACAAGAATAATTTAATTAATTATACCTCAAAGATCCACAACACACTACCAATGACATGTCAGCTAGGAAAAAGAAAAACTAAACATGCACACATAGATCTTCAACCAGGAACTCTTTCGAATAATGTGGATGTACCACAAAGATAGAGAATGATCTAGAGACACCACATAACACCAAGAAACAACAAAGAAGAATCCACAACAACTGAGAAAACAAGAATTACACAAACTTCATTCAGGAACATTGATAGAGACCAGCAACACACTGTCAGACCGCATCATACTCAAAAGTTCGTGCGGACCTTTGAAACTTCTGGTAGATGATCTAGAAACATTCAACATTAGACCCTTAAATCCACATCAACTAATCTTTGACTTAAAAAACACAATGCCTTCTTGACTTGCACAATTCCATTGGGAACCAGGAATACTTTCTTTTATAATTTTCTCAATATCCTCGACATATACAACATCAAATACTAATAGTGTTGATATCAATTACAATCACATATAAGAAACCATAGCCACAACATCCAACAAGTTTGACGTTGAAAATGTAGTTTGTGCCTTAGGTTGAGATGAAGCTCCTTGGATGGTAACTTTGGCACGTTGTGTGGTGACTCCACACTCTGCACTAGGTCCTCGGACAATGATGACTATTATGACATTATCACAAGAGGTGAACACATTGGAATAAACATGCCCCATGATATTGTAATTCTTCCCTTTTCCATTGTTGTTCCATTTGTTGTGATATGGCATTGGATTCTTGTATATCTTGAGGTCTTGGTTACCTGCTAGTGTTAATAAGATCTTGGATAACATTCTTCAGTTTCATGCAGTTTGATATTTTATGTCCTTTAATCTTCTAAAAGTCTCAAAGATCATTTTTTTTATACCAACATGGTTTATCTTGAGGTCCTTAATAGTTTTGAAAATTGGGGAGTGTAATCAAGTTGGAATATACCAATTTCTACAAGATATATTCAATAGGTTCCCCCAATGGTGTGTATTTGTGTTTAGGGTAGTTATTCCTATTGGGGGTTCCTCTTTGTTACATGTTGGTATTATTGATTTGGTTATTCTGTGGTGGTGGGGTGGTTTTTTGTATGGTTTTTTATGCATTGGTTGGTTTATTTTTTTTCCTAGGTTCACATATGACCACATTAGCATCCACAACACCATCATTTGTCAAATTCTTATTCTTAGCCTAGACGTGGGGCTTGTCATTTGAATTGGTAGATGGGAGGTTATCTTTATATGCTTGTGTATTTCCCTATGAGATTAGGGCTGTCTCAATGTTGAGGTCCCTAGGGACAAGCTCATCATAAGTAGTGATACATTGCATCTTTAAGTGGAAGGATATATCTGGATCAACATTTGCTATGATAATCCCCACCAGTTGCTTGTTGGGAATGGGCTACTTGCTCTTACTAGCTCTTTGCCTCCATCTTTGTAAGAAATTATTGAAGGATTCTCCCTTTTTTTGCTTGAGTGTGTACAACTCTTCTAAGCTTACATCCATGTAAATATTGAAGGAGAAGTGTTCTATGAATCTATCGATGATTTCTTGAAAGTTCTTAATCCCTAGTGGAAATTGTGAAAACCAATTGATGGTAAGGCCCGCCAAAATCCATGGAAAGATGCATACCAAGTAAGAATCATTGTAGGAAACCTCCATACACATGACATGGAATTCTTTGATGTGATCCATAGGATTTCACCTCCCTTTGTATTTATCAAACTCATGGACCTCAAAAACGATGGGAAAGGTACCATTGTGATGTTTATATAAAATGGTTATGGACACAAGTTTTTTTGTCCATGTGGCTTCTTTGTTTTTCCCATTTGAATGTCTTGGATCTATTGCATGAGTGTCTTGAGCTGTGATGACACATCATCTTGCAGATTTGGAGGAGGATCATATGTTGTGTATTATGGGATGGTGGATGAGTTGTAAGTGGTATTTTGATATGATGAGGTGTTGTATGGTGTGTAGGGTGGAGTTTGATACTATGAAATTGATGGTGGTAGAGGTCTATAAGCTCCTAACTTATTGGTATTGGTGATGTTTTGTTGGGGATTATAGTATAAACCTTGTTGTTATTGTTGTTGTTGTGCAAGCACTTCTTGTTGTTGGGAATATTGTTGTGTGACTAAGGTTTTTTGTTGAGCTTTCTATTGTTTTTTTGCAGCTAAGGCTTATTGTTGAGCTTGTTATTGTTGTTGTGTGACCAAGGATTGTTGTTTTTGCAATGCTTGTTGATAAGCTTGTTGCACTTGAAGGGCTTGAGATTGAGCTTGTTGTTGCAAAACTTGTTGATAAGATTGTTGCACTTGAATGGCTTGAGATTGAGCTTTTTGTTGTTGCAACACTTGTTGATAAGCTTGTTGTAAAGCTAGAGCATGAGATTTTTGTACTTGCAATGTGGAAGTGTTTTGTTTTTGGGATACATGAGATGGGTTTTCGTTGATCATGGGGTAAGTGAATTGTGGGTTGTTTTGTGCTACCATTCCTTGTAAGATTGTCGACTGTGAGGGAGGAATGTAGGTTTGGGACCCCATTTTATTTTGTGTGATTTGGGGGTCCCATGGTAAAGATGATGATGGTGCCATTTGGTATTGCGATGTCAATGGAAAATTATGACCTTGGATCAATTGATTAGAAGGGCTCCCTTGAATGATGTGTTGAGGGTTCTCTTGTTGTGTTTGATGTGGGAGAAAGTTATTACCTTGGTTGATGGGGTTTGTGATTAATGTGTTGTTTTGATTTGGATTGATGATAGATGGATTTGATCTAGATGGTGGATTGAATTGAGTATTTTGGGTAACGACTTGTTTCGATGTGTCAATGGGGTTGTTGGAACCATTTGTTAAGGATCACCCTTGCATGAGGGTGTTATCTTTCCCTTGATGTCCTATTTGAGGCACTTGGTTCACATTACCTTGTGTAATTTTGGGAACACTTTAGGTATTTGTGATGATGGATGAAGATGGTTGCACTTGAAATGTTGAGGTCGTTGTGGTGTTATGGAATGTAAGTGGTTTGTATGGATGGAGGGGATGCTCTAGAATGGTGGTGGAAGATTGAGGTGGGGCCCAAATTGTTGGTGTCCAAGTTGTGTTTTGGGCAATATTAGTGTTTTGAGTATCCAAAAGTGTGTTTCCTCCCAAAGGGAGAATGTGACCAAGATTGGTGGCAATCCTAGTTGCAAGACTAGGAGTTAATGTTTAACTTGGCACAAAGGATGGAGTTGGTTGATTCATAGATTAGGTTGACCCTTGTGTCAAGTTTTGTGTGAGAAAAGTTGGATCCAAATTTTCTAAGTTTTGATGATCTTGTTTATACTCAACGAGTTCTTCCTTAGTGAACTCAAGTGGGCGTGGTTGTTGTGAGGGGATAGAATGACTCCTTGGATCAAATTCTTGTGGGTTAGTATCACTTGTGGTGGATGTGACTTTTGTTTGTTCCATGATTATCTTGTGTTATGATATTGTTGTAACCATAAATTGTGGGTCAAATATGGGAGAGGTGTGTTGAGATTTATAGTGTTGAAACTCTGTAGTTGACTAAAATTTTGGTAAAAGGGACCCTCTAAGTTTTTTTGGACCAATGATGTGAATGGATGATGAAAAGGGTGAATGATAATGGGAGATGAACTTTCTAAACTTTTGGACAAAACTTTTAGACAAAATGATTTGATGTTTTGATGTCTTAGATAAGAGGTGTTGATGAACATGTAAATGTTTAAGGTAGACTTGTAACCTTCAAGATAAACTAGTCCAAAATGTGATAACTAACTCAACTAAGTGCATGGAAAAGGATCCATTTCACACACAACATGGCTAAGTTAGGGGATTGGTTTGATTATTGTATAAGTCTAAAGAGTATTGGTGTGTCCAAAAGTTTCTAAAGCTGTTTATGAAGTAAGATGTAAAATGTGTGAAGGTGGATGGAATGTTTTGACCCAAATTGTTAACCTAGAATGGACCTTTGTTTTGCAAGACCAAGTTAGTTAGAAATATGCTATACTTCTAAAGTGATATAACTTTAAGAACTCAATGATTTTGGTAAAATAGAACTTGGACCCAATGATTTTGACAATAGAATTTTGGTCCAATGTTTTGCAATACTTTCCTTGTCTCAATTTGCTTTTTTTTGGGGAGTCATTGTTTTAACATACATCAATGTGGGGTGTTCATTTGATATAATCTTTGCTTAAGTGAGATTGTTTCAGTACCACATCAAGAAAGTCTTAATTAATGTTCAAACTAAAAATGTCTATGTCAAAGCAACCTTCATTTCACAAAGTCCATTATGTGAAAATCATGAAGATAAGGCCATAATTCCCTATGTTAACTTTGGAAAGTGTGGATTTAGATATAAGTCCAAATATTTAGAAGCCTCTAAGGATAAAATCCTTAGGGAAAAGAAACAATATTAGGACATTTTAAGAGGTATGCATACTTAATCCAAAGGGTTTGAAATTTGATAAACTTGTTGATGTGTGTTTCAGATGTTTTGGAACCAAAAAATGTCTCAAACTACCTCACAAGCAATAACATTCCTAGCTCAAGTGGGTATGTTCTTCTTGGTGGGCTTACCTCATGCCTTTTGTAGTAGAAGAGATGATTTTACATGCAATTTAGGGAAAAGCACAAAGGTATGTTAAGAATGAACTCTTAATCTCTACACTTCAACCAAAATCAGACATGGCAAGTAACTTCTTGGAAGTAAATTCCAATGCACCACTTTAAAGAAATATTTGGAAGGAAAAAGTTGGCCACTACAAACAAAGGTTTTTAATGAAAAAAAATTGAGAACACCTATCATTTCAATATTTTCCACTAGCCACTTAAGGTTATTTAACCATTCCCTTCCAATTAAGGAGAGGGATTAGGTGTAATATATTGACACCTTAGGATTGAAGTTACTTTCTTACGATTTCACAACCTTTGATATAGCCTGTTGGTAAATGTGCTTCAAGAACTTTCCTACGAGTTCTCTATTACATGATGTATCTCATAGTAGTCCCTCTCTTAAGGGTGACTCAAAGCATGAAAGTACAATTGAGTGTTTATCTTCACCCAAGATCACACAAAGCACAAGGGAGTGGATACGTACTACAAGTGTACACAAGCAAAGAAAGTACACTTGAGTGTTTCTCTTCACCCAAGATCACACGAAGCACAAGGGGAGTGGATATGTACTACATGTGTACACAAGAAAAGAAAGTACACTTGAGTGTTTCTCTTCACCCAAGATCACACAAAGCACAAGGGGAGTGGATATGCACTACAAGTATATGTTGAGAAGTTGTTGAGATGATTTAGCATTGTTGTCATTGATGTCAAAATCTAGGATCCGAAAGGTTTTTCTCTAGATGATATACAAAAATGATCTATCCTATCAAGTGCTATGATGATACGTAGTATAAATGCTATCTTTGATTAGGATATGGTAGTACTTCTTTTTGGGACATCCGTGGAAGTCAGTTAATGCAAAATAATGAAGTCTAATCTTTTGATGTTGGCTGCTATGGTCAAAGCTTACTCTGGGTAACCTTGCTATCTGAACATTCATGTAGCATGTTACAAGTTTTGATATGTCCAATTTTGTTTCTCTAGTTGATACTAAAATTGATGATAATCAAGATTTGGTCCTTGTTGTGGTATTCCCATCGGCTCTGGAATATATTTCATGTAATTCAAAGTTTTCTATCTTTTGATAATTATGTTATGTAATGAACCTATCTTATGTATGACCTATTTATGGGTCCCTTGGTAACATTTTAAGATCTTTATGTGCAACCTATCTTTTGGGTCCAGTGCTAGCTTGTCAAGCCTTACTAAATATTTCAAGATTTTTCTTCATGCTGACATGTTTTTTGGTGATCCAATTAAAATTGTGTATGGCCAACTTAGAAGAATATGAAGACATTGTGTTTGGCCGACCTAGGAGATTATGAAGGCATGGAATGGTATAAGTAAAATTTATTTTTGTTCGATGAAGTAAGAAGTGTGGAGTATGGTGTGTGCGAGTAGATAAAAGGGTGCAAAGGATTTTGCGAGAAGAAAACTAAAGGCAAGTGTCACGAAGAAGTAATCTACCTTACAGAGGTTGTGCGAGGAAGGTGTTCAAAAGATTCTTGACCAGATTTGCTGCAGACAAATATTGTGCTCTTAACCGGAACTAAATTCATGCATATGTAGATGCAACTTCATCAATTCACTTTTGTCAGTGAGACTATTTTGTAATCATATTTTTAAATTGGGTAGTGAGCCCACCAACAATGAGCCTGCAGTGAGCCCTTTGTAAAAATCATCTTGACCGGTGTCACCTTAACCAGTGTTTTATAATTGAGAATTAGCATTCTCCATGGTTTTTCCCCTCTTGGATTTCCATGTAAATTTTGGTGCTCATTGTGTATAGTGTTGTTGTGTGCATTCATGTTCATATTTGTTTGATTATTTTCTAATTGATATAAGCTTGCTCTAGATTAATTAAAGAAAAGAAAATTGTTTTATGATAACTAATTCACCCCCCCTCTCAGCTATCCAAAATTTTCAGCAATATACACAAGCAAAGCAAGCACTCATTCATTTTAATCCCATAAAGCAAAATGAATTCATTTTAAGCACCAATGGAATTATGTGTTTGTTTTGTTCAATTTTAACTGATATTGCAAAATGAAGATGTATGGGTCCAATTTTAACCAACTTTGAAAGTAAATTTTAAACCCAATGGAAGTTTAGTTGGTCCTAAAACATAAAGCAAAGAAAAATATGATGGGTTATAATTGTCCCAAAGTGTAAAAATACTTTTTTAAAATATATGGATGAACAATAGTGTGCTCCTTCACTTCAAATGTTTTCAAAATTGCAAAACTAGTTAACCTCAAAAACAAAAATTGGATGTTAGTAAGATATAAGAGAGCATATTGCATATGAAATCAAAAATTTAAAGCACATGCAAAAATTAACTCTCTATTTTGTTTACCAGTAAAAAGCATTATTGAACAGAAGGTGTCACTATAATTGACAAAGGTTTCACTATAATTCAAGGACATCACTTTGGTGAAAGTTGGAAAACATTGCTTTGCAACAAACAATGACTACACAAGCACCACTATATCAAAGGTGTCACTATTTTTAAATTTATGATAAATCCAAAAAGTAATAGCATCACTAGATTTAAGTAAGAGTCACTGGATTTAATTAAACATTGATATAATTGCTTCAAAGGAATCGCTATATGGCGATGCTTTACAATGGTGTCATTGTAGCCTCCAAAAGTGTTGATGTATCTGCAAAATTAAGAACACAGGAATCCAAGGAGAAATTCATCAGATTTGATTAGTATAGCCCTCCTTCTAGTGCCAAAATGTGACCAAAGTCATAGTATGAACTAAATATGCTAGATCCTAATAAATTTAAATGCTATTTAATCCCCTAAGCAATGATCCCAATGAGATATTCAAAATTTCAAAGAGTAAGAACCCATTAAACTAACATGAAAAACATGAAAAACATAATGGAAACCTATTTTAAGACCTTGAATCTTATCCCATTGGGGTGGTGGTGTTGCATTGATGTGAAATGGTGACCCTTTTCCCAATCCCTTCGATAATATGAGTTGTTCCAATCGATTTTATTGAAGAAAACTGATGAAACCAATGAGATATGAATGAAACATAGATGAAAAATTATTTTAACATGATAAAGATGAGTTATAAATGCTAAAATGTTTGATAAAATGGATGTAATCTATGCTAAATGTAAACAAAGTTCAAAGATGCAAGCCATGGATGAAAACTAAGCTAAAATGGGTACAAACTAAGCTAAAATGGAAGCCATTAATGGATGCTTAAGCTAATATAGATGAATATTAATCTAAAATACTAAAAAATGCTAAATATGGATGCAAGTAAGTATGAATTTCAACAACATAACCTTTCTATCAAAAGATGGATCCATTTCTCTCCAAATGGTGATGTATTTATAGGAGAGCACATGATGAATCAAGGGCTCAGATCGATTTGATCTGTCAATGGTCAATATTGAATGAGGGGGGAAACATGGTTCAAAGATTCTCATCAATGGATGAGAATCAAAGATCACATGGATCAAGGAAAGATCAATGGATGAGAATGATTCAAACAAGCACACTTTGTAACAAATTTGAAAGTTTGTTACAAAGTATGTTTGAAAAAAATCATTTTCTTTTTGGAGCCAAATAGGAGAATATTCCCTATGCAAGTGGATGGGAGGGGAAATTAGCAATTTAGTAATTAAAACTAAATTATAATGTGCAAGATGAGTTATAATAGGATATCCATTAAATAATCAATTTATTTCATGGGAAAGGGTAAATAACATTTAATTAAATGATTTAAATTATTTAATTAAATGAGGAGGATATAAACATAAGGGTTTAAAATAAATAATTTACATTATTCAATTAAACTAGACGAAATGTTAATGTGAGAGGGGGTGGATTAACCTAATAAAATTAATTAGATTAATAGATGAAAATGATGCATTTAATTAAATAACTAGGCTTATTTAATTAAATAGGCGAAAAGAGGATGAAATTTAGGATGAAATGATGTTAGTGATCATATTCAAGTGTGTAATACTATTCAGGACAATTTTAAGTGTCTACACCTACCACACATGCATAGAAAATGTTAAACACATTAAAAATATCCATTAATAGTGGTTATGCATTTGATTCAATTACCACAATAGGAATTTGTTTTACTTTTTTTTTTTATATTTGAAGCTTCAAATATTTGAATATGTAAGGTCCTTTGTTGGAAAAATTATATCAAATTTGAAATAAATTTCTCTAGATGGAAAATCATATCAGATTTGAAATTAAAACAATAACCTAACTTAGATTTTCAAATTGCATAAATAGGTGAAATCATGTATGCTAAAAATTGCAACAATGAAGCCACAAACACTCTAGATTTTTATTACAGCAGCAAATAAACTTCTACAAAAAATTTGGCAACATAATGGCCTATAAAAGGGAACTTTAGACAATCTATAGATCTGCCCTTACAACATGCATAATTGCTACCAATGTGACAACTGAAAATACATCAAAACCCCAATATATTTGCACCAAAACTCTCCAAAATTCTAATACCATGATAGAGCTGGAATTAGAATGTTCTAGAGTTGTTTATAATAGAAAAATAAAACACAATAGTGCTTCTCACAACAACACAATAACATATTACAAAAGCTAAAGCAACACACCAAAATCCATAGCCAAAACCTTGCAAAAGCACACAATAAAACTCCTCTGAAAGCACTGTTACCCATTTTTAGCTACAACTCAAAATAGGTGGAGCTGAATTGCATTCATCACAAAAAGGTGCAAAATTTCTACTAAAAGTATTCATTCAATTTTAGAATTTGATTATGCAAATGTTTGTAATAGAAGAACTCATAAATTTTCATAAAAGAATGTTGTTTTTATTCATATTGGAAAGATTGAAGTCCCGCACAAGCCGCGGGAGTAGCTAATTTGATTTTCATAATCAAATGATGGATACAAGAAAAGAATGTAAACTATACATCTGAAAATAACATGACCATAGGATAGAAGGTGATTCGTCATTTCCTAGAATTAAGAATCATCGTTACACTTGAAGTCTTCAGTTGTTGTGTTCTACTTTCGAATTGATCTAGCTCTAGGCTCCAAAAGCATCTGTAAATATGATGAAATGTGGTATTAGAGATGGTCTCTAAGCAATGAAAAATCATATCCTATCCTATGCCTACACTACCAATAGAAATATAACGCACATTCAATCAAGCATCCATCAGATGATTTCACTATTCAAAAGAAAACAAAATTCAATGGAAGCTTTCAACTTCATTTCATTTTGCTAACATGTTTGTTTAAATATGCAGGAACATGTTCATTATATTTATAATCAGTTTCATCAAATATGTGGAGCAAAACGGGCTCCCACAAGGGTTGAGACCGGCATATTGAAAGGACACCTCTCATTCACATCATTATTTGAGAGTTATCAGATATTCAATTACATTCATCAAGAAAGGACTGTTGTAATAAGAGGAGTTCACAAGAGAAACCTTTGATTCATTGTGACAAAAATAGATTGAGCAAATCATCCTTTTGCTCATCATTCAAAAGGAACAACAATACATGGAATCATAGTGAGCAGTAAGTAATACTTCTGAATGATTATATTAGAGCAACAATGTCAATGTATTAAATCATTTATCAAAAGGAGTAGAATGAGCATCATGATGGTTGAAAACAACCAAGATAACATTGCTAAAGTCCATATTCAAAGTTCAAAATAGTCTCTTTGAAGTAAAGGATATAACAGATTTTATGAATCAAATGTAGTGCATAGTTAAGAGCCCAACATATTGCATGAAGAGAAACAAATGAAATGATCAATACTTGTCATATATCTGTACAAGGAGTTTGGACCGCACTACCATGGACAGTCAAGAAGCATGAGTCCACCAAGAGGCACAAGCATATAGGAAAATTAATACATTCACAGTAGGAAACAATATTTTCAAAAGTCATAAGGCAGTCCAAGCATGTATTTACAGTCATATACATCATCATACAGTGCATGACTTAGAGGTTTCTCATCACATATCAATGAAAGACAAGCATCAATATACGTTGCAGCTAAAGAAGATCAACATCCAAGTGAAAAATCACAATAAGATAGCCACATAACATGAATCAAGAAAGGACAGTCTTATGACTGTAGTAAGGAGGAAGGACATTTCACTTCAAGATTGTCAAATCAAGGAAAATATTTCCTAAACAAGGTCTAAAGACTCTATTAAGATCATAATTTGAGAAGGCTAAAACAAAGTTCCATACTTAGAAGATGGGATACAAGCAACATCATTTTGAAATCTAATGATGAGTCGCAGTACAGACATATTCCCAAAATCTCAGGAATCACCATCTAGCGAACATGCATACATATTAAAAGTGCCAGATCAAAGTAACAGAGGAGTAGTGAATTTTCAACATCATAATAAAAAAGAGAGAGTCCAAACTTCATATGTTCATAAGAAAGAACAACAGATGAAAATTCTTGCAAAAGTTTAGTGACAGCTCAAAGGACATCATCTCCATAAACTAATAGATGAAAATTTCCTAAGATAATCAAATGATAGGCAAAGATCATACTACATATTTGTGATGGTCATTAGGGACAGTGATATCATCAAGAAAATGAGAAAAGCATGTGACTTTTCATTCTAAATAGTGCATACAAAGATATCAAAAGAATACAATACATGAACATATGGAGAGGTTTCAAATGTTTGCACAACAGAAGAAGCATGGTATTGGCCTAGGGTTTCAAACCCTTATCACACAGTTTGTGTAGTATACATATTACTTGGAGTAGGGAACTGGATAGGGTTTCAAACCCTTTTAATTTTTGTGAAGATCAAAGAACAACAGAGGGTCGAGCCTTTTCATTATTTATACATAGAATAAAGGAACAATAAAGAGTTTCCCATAGGCAGCTTGTGATGGGAAAGTTTTCTCTCGCTATTTTGAGAAGATAAATGAATATCCTTTTTTCTTCTTTGTTCACATTCAGAAAGTAAATATAGAAATCATGAGAAGAAATATAATGAGGCTGTGGTCTATCATAAAATGAAGCATAGACAAGGCACAAATACCGTTTGACAAAATGCCTCTAGGAGTTGTTATCAAATGGGATGCAATTCAGCCAAGATATGTGCAAGTTGTATTTGTTTAAGAGACTTTAGAAACTAAAAAGAAATAGAGTCACGCCCATGAACCAAGGGGAGAAACCAGTAAAGCTGTGCCTTTCAAAGAAGCATGTACAATAAAATATGCGTTGTATTATTTTCATTTTTAGAGAATGGAAATTGTATTTTATGGCTGAGCATGAAAAAAATACACAATAAGCTCGAATTGAATTGTTTTAATCAGAAAAGTAAGATGAAGAGTAGAATACTCATACTTACCAGGTTTGCAGATAAAAAATTCTTTCAAGCATCAACCCAACTCATACATGGTGGCCTCAGATAAGAGGGAAAGTCAACATAGGAAATGACAACAATGCATCAGAATGATGACAAGCTGTGGCTAGAAATCCTGAAGATGACTTCAAAAAATAAGAGAAATGTTCAGATTTGGCTAAAAAAGCTTACCACACATTTCACTATGGAAATCTTCAAAAAATTGACATGAAACAACAATATGAACTCAATTTTTGAGCTCCAATTCAGTCCAAACCCTTACGAGAGATCATGGCGGCAACAACTTGTTCACAAAGTTGCAAAGTGAATGAAAGGAATGATTAGGGTTTGAGTTTTGTCTGCCCTAAATCAACATAAGATTGATGTTTTTTTTACTAATGATTTTAATAAATCATTATGTTCTTTCATCTTCCATGGTCCATCACTTTTGAGTCAAATAAACCTAATCATGTTTAGGAAAGGTTTCAATGGGAGTTTGACCTTCTATTGCATGACTTATCAAATGATTAATGTATTAAATATTAAAGTAATATATTGTTACCTTAGCATTTAATATATAGTATTTTAAAAGAAAAAGAAAAACTATCATATATTAAATATTAAGGTAATCATTTGGATTATCTTTAATATTTAATACTATCACCTTTCCAAAACATGAGAAAACACAAGTAAAGTGGAGGAGTATTTTGTATAATCTTGAATTGCATGTTCAATTCTAACACCATTTTTGAAGATTAATCATGCACGATACAAGGATGGAGTTTCCGTTTGATATGCATGGGCGAATTGATAAAAAGGAGGTGGTTTTCGCATGCTTAGACCCACTTTTTAGGGATTTTTAGTTTAGTTTGAGTGCCCCATGGATCAGTTACGAGTTGACAGGCAGTTGGAACCCGAGTTCACTCATTTTTGCATGAGTTTGGGCTATTTTTATCAGGATTTTCTCTTTTTCTCTGGATTTGCCTTGGATTTATCATTTTTACACTAAAATTGACTTTTAGTTTCACCTTCATGCCTTGGAGAGGCTTTTTGTATAAAGTGATATGACTTAGTCATTTTTCACTAGTTCTTGATTTCTCTTGCTTTTGCAATTTTTGCAAAGAAGGCTTCTTGTAACTCAGTTTATTTTTCAAGATTAATACATTTAACAGGTTATTATAGGTTAATCAAGTTTTATCAATTTGTAAAGCTTTCCTTTTACCTTTCAGTGTACTAAGTATTTTCCTTCCAAATCTTAGGTGTCATGATATGTGAATGATTTGATAAGGAATCTATCGTGTTTTAATCTCAGGAACCTTTATTTTCCCATCTCATTCATATGTGCTTGTATACAATAAAGTTTGATTCCACAGGTTATATGTTGTGCATCTGACTTATTTTACTATTTTAGTTCTGAAGACGTTCTTTTCCTTCAAAGATGGTAATATAGTCAAGCCTTTATATAAATTATTTATGTGGTTAAATTGTTTAGATTTAATTGTGCGAATAGGTTTATTGAAAAGTAATTGTGAAACAGGTTGCATGCAACATCGTTATCTAAGTGCATTTCCAGAACATAAATTAGTTTTTGCATTCATTTCAACACTTTCTTCCCTTTTCCCAACCAATTTCATTAGTTAAAACAGAAGAACAAATAGGAAGCTGTCCTAGAATCCAAAGGTTCAATCTCATTATAGGTCACCCACAACCTGAGTTTGATCCAATGTTACACGGGATTGCAGAGCTTTCCAGCTCTGCATGCAGGTGCAAATCCTTGTGATAATAGTTTTTGGCACGCCCAGTGGGACTCTGAAGTGATCTTCAGAGAAAGAATTCAAAGATACAAGCTTTCAAGTTGTTCTGGTATATACAACAATAGTTTTACCTTTCAGAGGTACAAATTTATACCTAGCGATTCTGAGCATATTTACTGGTTTCAAGAAGACCCAGTGCTGGTATGTTTCAAACAAAAGCTTTATTTCTAATTTCCAGCTAATTATATGAGTAAAGATGTCAGGTTTTCATAGTTAGCATGTATACCCACTTCCATTTCATGAAAGTCCTACCTATCCACATCCTTATCAGCCATATCAGGCTAGTTATGTTGTTGGTTTTATCCCAAACAACCATGCAATAGTAGCATATCAACATGCTCAACATGCTTACCTCCCACCCACCCCTTCTCAACCTTCAAATCAACATTCGCATGCCCAAAATTAGCTCCAAGAGGTTGATTATATGAAAAATAACATGAAGGACATGAAGGACATATTGTTAGACATCAGACAACAAATCAAAGAGTTTAGAAGGCAACAAGAACTTGATTTGCAACAATAGGAGTTAGATTATCAGGCTCACCTACATGAATAGGGGTTAGATACTCAAAGAATACAGTTTGAAGAAAAGCTCGAGATGGAGTTAGCAGCAAAAGAGGAGTAGTTGAAGCCTTTTCTTGCTCAAACACAGAGGCATGAGGTCCATGTAGCTCCTTATATTCCACATGAGCCTGTTCAGGAGGAGGTTTGTAATTTTAACTTTCCAAGTGTCAAGAAAAGTGAGTCTCTTAACCCTTTTAAAATCAAGGTTCCAAGTTTTAGAGATGTTTTACCAATACAAGAGCCTATGCTAGTACAACCTAAATTTGCTAATCCTCAAGATCAACCACATGAAGAGCCTATTTTCCTTCAAGAAATTCAAGAGATTCCTAAATTTCCCTCTACTTCAATAGCTTAGTCCCTACAGGAGCCCATGAACCCTCATTTTCAACCATATCAAGAGCTTCAACCAAATCATCAAGGTACTGAACAACCATGGCAGCCTTCTTGGACCAAGCATCCTAATTTCAAAATGCCAAATCTAGTTCAAGAGGCTCCCATTCCAAGTTTAAGAAATCCTCTTCTATTGCAAAGACAAGTACATGTAACAAGTCAGGCTATGAGTCTTCATGAATAGTCATCTCAAGAGAGCCAACATATGCATGCATGTCCTGATACCATTTGCAAAGCGGACTTGCACTAGGAAGTGAACCAACATTATCAATTAGGATAATAGGTTGAGGAGCTTGAAAAAGGTATCAAACGCAATGATTTCATGTTTTTATTCAATGAACTCCCTTCTTTTATTGAGTTGGATGAGCAGGAAAAGGTTAAACAATATGATGAGTTGTTGATTGAAGACTATCAATGTAATAATCAAGTCTTTGAGTTCTGAAAGAGGAAAATGAACATGAGGAAAGGATGGTTCATAAGGTAAAAACCACTCCTTTTTTATTAGGGGTCCAAGAAAGATCTGATGAGTATTCATTTTGGAATGATCTTGAGTCTTTTTTGTCAAACTTAGATGGCAAACAAGATCAGGTTGAACATGTTTTGGAGAAAGAAATAGAAGTTGAATTTCAGAAATTTTCTGATTTTTTTGATGAACTTCCTCAATTTGTTGATGAAAATGAGGATATCACATGAATGATAACATTAGTGCCTATTTTTGAGCAACTAAGTGATAAAACACATATGGATTTAATGCATAGTTATGAGTTAGATGAGAATATGTTTTCAAGCATCATAGAAATTTTTTGTTCTAACATTGATAATGAGCTAGTAGTATATGAGCCAACAATATGCAATCAGCTTGTTCTGATCAAAGAAGCAAGCATTCCTTCATTTCATTCATGTGAACCGATTCCTTCAGACCAAATTGAAATTGAGATAAAAGATGAAACATCATCTTTGGTTGAGGAGATAACAGTATATAAGCATTAAGACATCAGTAAGAGGCCAAGCTTTATCCTTTCAAAGGGGTGTCCAATCAGGTATTTCTCATACGAAGAGTCTACAGAATTACAAGTCATGATTCTGCTAAAGCTTGTGATTACAACTATGGATTAGCAAGTTAATCTAAGCTATATGCCTCAAAATAACATCTTTGGTGGTCAATCAAACGAGGAAGGCATGCCTTTTGAGATGTTTCAGAGCATTCTACAATAGTTAGTCAAATTTTTATCATTTACATACCTCTTTTTGATTGATCTTAAGGATTTGAAGCATCCTTTATTTTTAAGGAAGGGCAGTTGTTTCTCATAGCCAGTAAATGGTCATGTCTTAGCACTAACACTATTGGTTAGTGTAGGGTAGGGTAGAATTTTCAGTTTTGCTTTCCATAAGTGCCCTGTGGCACGTTTTCATTCCAGTATTATTTTTCTTTCAATAAGGTGCAGTTGCTCCACATTGGTTTCATGACTCTGTCTTAAAAAAATTTGCAGTAGTTCTTTCAGTTTGTTTGGTTTGAAGCTGAGTTACAAGGTTTTTAGAAGTCAAGGCAGAGTAAAAGAATGGACTCCATGCCCAATGGATATACAGGGCAACTGGTCTATGATGTTTAGCAGGCAAAAACTCTGTAGAGGTCGCCAAATTGTTACCTATTTTTAGCTACAACTCAAAACAGGTGGAGCTAAATTACATTCATCATAGAAAGGTACAATTTTTTTGCTAAAAGTATTCATTAAATTTCAAAATTTGATTATGAAAATTTTTGTAATAGAATAACTCATAAATTTGCATGAAAGAATGTTGTTTTTATTCATATTGGAAAGACTGAAGTCTCGCACAAGCCGCAGGAGTAGCTAATTTGATTTTCATAATCAAATGATGGATACAAGAAAAGAATGTAAACTATACAACTGAAAATAACATGAGCATAAGATAGAAGGTGATTCATCATTTCCTAGAATGATGAATCATCATTACACTTGAAGTCTTCAGTTATTGTGTTTTGCTTTCAAATTGATCCAGCTCTAGGCTCCAAAATCATCTGCAAATATGATGAAATGTGGTATTAGAGATGGTCTCTAAGAAATGAAAAATCATATCCTATCCTATGCCTACACTACCAACAAAAATATAAAACACATTCAATCAGGCATCCATCAGATGATTTCACTGTTCAAAAGAAAACAAAATTAAATGGAAGCTTTCAACTTCATTTTGTTTTTCTAACATGTTTGTTTAGATGTACAGGAATAGGTTCATTATATTTATGATCAATTTCATCATATATGTGGAGAAAATGAGATCCCACAAGGGTTGAGACAGGCATATCGAAAGGACACCTCTCATGCACATCATTATTTGAGAGTTATTAGATATTCAATTATAGTCATCAAGAAAAGACTGCTATAATAAGAGGAGTTCACAAGAGAAACCTTTGATTCATTGTGACAAAAACAGATTGAGAAAATCATCCTTTCACTCATCATTGAAAAGGAATGACAATACATGGAATCATAGTGAGTAGTAAGTAATACTTTTGAATGATTATATTAGAGCAACAATGTCAATGTATTTAATCATTTATCAAAAGGAGTAGAATGAGCATCATGATGGTTGAAAACAACCAAGATAACATTGCTAAAGTCCATATTCAAAGTTCAAAACAATCTCTTTGAAGTAAAGGATATAACCAATTTTATGAATCAAATGTAGTGCATAGTTAAGAGCCCAACATACTGCATGAAGAGAAACAAATGAAATGATCAATACTTGTCATATGTCTGTACAAGGAGTTTGGACCACACTGCCATGGATAGTCAAGAAGCATGAGTCCACCAAGAGGCACAAGCATATAGGAAAATTAATACATTCACAGTAGGAAATGGTATTTTCAAAAGTCATAAGGCAATCCAAGCATGTATTTACAATCATATACATCATCATACAGTGCATGACTTAGAGGTTTCTCATCACATATCAATAAAAGACAAGCATCAATATACATTGCAGCTAAGGAAGATCAACATTCAAGTGAAAAATCACAATAAGATAGCCACATAACATGAAGCAAGACATGACCGTCTTACGACTATAGTAAGGAGGAAGGAAATTTCACTTAGAGATTGTCAAATCAAGGAAAATATTTCCTAAACAAGGTCTAAAGACTCTATTAAGATCATAATTTGAGAAGGCTAAAACAAAGTTGCATATTTAGAAGATGGGATACAAGCAACATCATTTTGAAATCTAATGCTGAGTCATAGTACAGGCATATTGTCAAAATCTCAAGAATCATAATCTAGCAAACATGCATACATATTACAAGTGCCAAATCAAAGCAATAGAGGAGTAGTGAATTTTCATCATAATAAAAAAAAGATAGTCCAGACTTCATATGTTTATAAGCAAGAACAACAGATGAAAATTCTTGCAAAAGTTTAGTGACAGCTCAAAGGACATCATCTCCATAAACCAACAGATGAAGAGATCCTAAGATAATCAAATGATAGGCAGAGATCATACTACATATTTGTGACGGTAATCAGGGACAGTGATATCATCAAGAAAATGAGAAAACCATGTGAATTTTCATTCTTAATAGAGCATACAGAGATATCAAAAGAATACAATACAAGAACATATGGAGAGGTTTCAAATGTTTGCACAACAAAAGAAGCAGGGTATCGGCCTAGGGTTTCAAACCCTCATCACATAGTTTGTGTAGTATACATATTACCTGGAGCAGGGAACTGGCTAGGGTTTCAAACCCTTTTAATTTTTGTGAAGATCAAATAACAACAGAGGGCCGAGCCTTTTCATTATTTATACATAGAATAAAGGAACAATAAAGAGTTTCCCATAGGCGGCCTATGATGGGAAAGTTTTCTCTCGCTATTTTGAGAAGATAAATGAATATCCTATTTTCTTCTTTGATCACATTCAAAAAGTAAATAAAGAAATCATGAGAAGAAATATAATGAGGTTGTGACCTATCATAAAATGAAGCATAGACAAGGCACAAATACCATTTGACAGAATGCCTCTAGGATTTGTTATCTCATGGGATGCAATGAAGCCAAGATATGTGCAAGCTGTATTTGTTTAAGAGACTTTAGAAACTAAAAAGAAATAGAGTCACAACCATGAACCAAGGGGAGAAACCAGTAAAGTCATGCCTTTTAGAGAAGCATGTACAATAAAATATGCATTGTATTATTTTCATTTTTAGAGAATGGAAATTGTATTTTATGGTTGAGCATGAACAAAATACGCAATAAGCTCGAATTGAGCTATTTTAATCAGAAAAGTAAGAGGAAGAGTAGAAGATTCATACTTACTAGGTTTGCAGATAAAAAATGCTTTCAAGCATCGACCCAGCTCATACATGGCGGCCTTAGATAAGAGGGCAAGTCAACATAGGAAATGACAACAATGCATCAAAATGATGACAAACCATGGCTATAAAGCTTGAAGATGACTTCGAAAAACAAGAGAAATGTCCAGATTTGGCTAAAAAGGATTACCACGCATTTCACTATGGAAATCTTCAAAAAATTGACATGAAACAGCAGTATGAACTCAAGTTTCTAGCTGTAGTTTAGTCCAAACCCTTACTAGAGATCATGGCAGCAACAACTTGTTCACAAAGTTGCAAAGTGAGAATGAAAGGAATGATTAGGGTTCAAGTTTTGTCTACCCTAAATCAACATAAGATTGATGTTTTTTTACTAATGATTTTAATAAATCATTATGTTCTTTCATCTTCCATGGTCCATCACTTTTGAGTTAAATAAACCTAATCATGTTTAGGGAACCCTGTGACTTAGGAAAGGTTCAATGGGAGTTTGAACTTCTATTGCATGACATATCAAATGATTAATGTATTAAATATTAAAGTAATATCTTGTTACCTTAGTATTTAATATATAGTATTTTAAAAGAAAAAGAAAAACTATCATATATTAAATATTAAGGTAATCATTTGGATTATCTTTAATATTTAATACTATCACCTTTCCAAAACATTACTAAACACAAGTAAAGTGGGGGATTATTTTGTATAATCTTGAACTGCATGTTTAGTTCCGACAATAGTTTTGAAGATTAATCATGCACGATACATGGATGGAGTTTTAGTTTGATATGCATGGGTGAATTGATAAAAAGGAGGTGGTTTTCACATGCTTGGACCCACTTTTTGGGGATTTTCAGTTCAGTTTGAGTTCCCCATGGATCAGTTACAAGTTGGTAGCTAGTTGGAATCCGAGTTCACTCATTTTTGCATGAGTTTGGGCTATTTTTATCAGGATTTTCTCTTTTTCTCGGGATTTTCCTTGGAGTTATCATTTTTACACTAAAATTGACTTTCAGTTTCACCTTCATGCCTTGGAGAGGCTATTTGTATAAAGTGATATGACTTAGTCATTTTTCACTAGTTCTTGATTTCTCTTCCTTTTGCAATTTTTGCAAAGAAGGCTTCTTGTAACTCAGTTTTTTTTTCAAGATTAATACATTCAATAGGTTATTACAGGTTAATCAATTTTTATCAATTTGCAAAGCTTTCCTTTTACCTTTCAGTGTACTAAGTATTTTCCTTCAAAATCTCAGGTGTCATGATATGTGAATGATTTGATAAGGAATCTATTGTGTTTTAATCTTAGGAACCTTTATTTTCCCGTCTCATTCATATGTGCTTGTATACAATCAAGTTTGATTCCATAGGTTATATGTTGTGCATCTGACTTATTTTACTATTTTAGTTGTGAAGACGTTATTTTCCTTCAAAGATGGTAATACATTCAAGCCTTTATATAAATTATTTATGTGGTTAAACTATTCAGATTTAATAGTGCGAATAGGTCTATTGAAAAGTAATTGTGAAACAAGTTGCATGCAACATTGTTATCTAAGTGCATTGCCAGAACAGAAAATAGTTTTTGCATTCATTTCAGCACTTTCTTCCATTTTCCCAACCAGTTTCATTAGTTAAAACAAAATAACAAATAGGAAGACGGCCTAGAATCTGAAGGTTCAATCTCATTATAGGTCACCCACAACCTGAGTTTGATCCAATGTTATAGGGGATTACAGAGTTTTCCAACCTTGCATGCAGGTGCAAATTCCTATGATAACAAGCACTATTGAAAATGATGTATGAAGTTTGCTGTAGAGACATGTAAACCCACTTTTTGCAAGTCTCTATTTCCCTAGTTTATTAGCCTAGAAAATCACTCCTTCAATGGTTTCCCAACCTTTGAAGAAGAACAACATATGGCTGTGAATTGAAAAACATAGAATATTCAAGAATGAAACCCAAACCACATATAAAATGTAAAAATGAATTATCCACCAAATTGGGTACCCAAATATCCACTCCCAAGGAAGGAGGTGTCTTGCATGCAATTTTTGTAACTCCTATTTCTTCCAACTTTTAACCTCTCCTTTCCATTGGATGTTTTTCCAACTATGCTTTTTCTCCAAACCTACGCTTACTTGGGAATGATAGATGTTTTCAAGTGATATGAAATTTCTACAATTAAATTTTTTTTGATTTAATTTATCTTGAGAAGCACACTTTTCCCAATTTTTCCATGAGTCATGACTTACTATTTTTGGACAACCTAACTTACTAAAAATAGAAAGTACTATTTTTAGAAAAAAGGGACATGATAAAATCCTCTCGTTCTAATCATAAGTGAAGTTATCTAAAATATTAGCAAGTCCATTTCTTTCCCTGAAGCGATGCTAGATTGGAATGAATTAAATTTGTCTAAAAGATTGTAGACATCATGAAGTATGCAACTCATCTTCTAGTTGGGAAGATTTTTCTTATTGATTGAGTTGATGATGTTGAGAGAATTTCCTTCAACAACAATTTCCTTTATATTTGATCCAATATGAAGTTTACTAGTAGAATAAAAAATTGCATCTCCTTTTCAGTTGTGAAGAACAAAACTTGCACTTAAAATGCCTAGGTTACCGCAAGAAGCATTGTCAAAATTTAGTTTTATCATTGGATGGTTTGGTGGCATTGAAACCACTTTGCTTCTATCCAATTTTTGATGTAGATGAAAAATCCTAGGAAGGGGGAGGATAAATTCTTCTCTAATTATGTATAATTTATGTATTCCATGAGAAGGGAAGATTTGAGAACCTTATTTTAGAGATGTGGGCCTTGATTGCCTCTAAGATGGAGTGTTCCAATTTCCATGTGACTTATTACTGCTGAATTATTTTCTAAAAAATCATTTTTTTTCTATCAAGCCAAATGTTCCAATGAGAAGGGAAGGAGAGAAGAAAAATTCTATAAAATGTATTATCTCTAAATAGTAATGTTCACTTTCAAGGTCAACTACCTCCAACAAGTTTTTGAGAAGGAACATGTTAGCAAGAAGTGATTTTTGTCCTCTGTAAGTTTATCACATAAGGGGAAATTGAAGGCTTGTGTGATGCTTGTCTTGACTAGTCTAGAACTAGTGAGAATTTTTTTTGAAGAGAAAGCCATGCAAAGGCCGCAAATTTTGGTAAGCAAGAAAATTTCAACATTATTTGTAGGGACAATCAATATGTTGGTCAAGTATTGGGATAATTAAGGACTTGTATCCTTGATTTACCTTGTACTGATCATTTTTTGAAGGAGCCTAAATTAATTTATTCAACTTGAAGGAGAAATAAAGATTCATTTCTTTTAGAATAGACTGAAGAGTAATTTTTTTGTCCTATAAAATGGAGTAGTCTTGGAGGCATTTACACTTTGTTGTATAAACACATTGTCCCTTGAGACAATAAGATAATATTCCACTTTACTCCTCTAAAATGTTTCAAAATCCTCTTTGATTTTGACAGAGAGTCAATATTTCCCAAGGGAGGGTTCCCATTCCAAGAGTCTTACTAGAATGATTTTTTTCTCCATTATAAATAGCCTAGGAAAAGTGGGGAATAATTACTTCCCTACAACTTGGAGTGTTGAACATTGTATTTTTCTAATCAACCTCTACAATATAGGTCTAAGTGTAGCCCAAGAAACCATCCATGCTAGATAACATATCATAAGCATGAGGGAACACAAAAAAAAACACAAAACTAATCTGAAGATGAAGAAGAGGCATTACTCTATTTTGACACCTCCAACAGGTCATCCTTCTCCCAGTCTAGATCATCATAAGGGGAGGGAAGACAAGCATGTAGGGGGGAATAGCTAAAGCGGTTCCAACTGATTTTCTTATGGAAAGAGCTAAGGAAGAAGCCCCCTCAAGGTCTTCCTCTTCGAGCTTGTGTGAGACTAGCATCATTGGGTCAGAATGTCCTCCAACTAGTTGAACATTCACTTCTTAGGAGTGACATGATGTAACTGGATGGGATAAGGATGGGAAACTTGAGAGTCATTATTGTCCTTGGGGAGAGGGGTAGTGACAAACTTATGGGAGCAAGGCATTGTCTCTATCACAAGGATGGTACAATCCAAGGTGGAATAAGACTCAAAAGATGGAGAAGACTTTTTCTAACCATCACTCAAAATGAGGTTGCTCTCCAACTTATGCTTCAACAGAGGATGTGGGATCCTCACAATAGAAGTGGAAGATAAAGAAAGAGGTGAAGAAAGAAAGGACATAACCCTGGTAAAAGTCATGCCAACAAGCTGTGAGAAAGGAGGAAGAGCTAGAAGAGAGGTCATAAGAGGTGGCTCTACGAAGGAGAGATGAACACTTGCACCCTTTTTTGGTGAGGTTAATCAAAATCTACTAACAAAGTCAGAAGCAAGACAAAGGTGATGGGAACCAAAGTAGAGGTAGAAGTAGAGGTAGGAGAAGGAGAAGCAAAAAGAGAAGGATCCTCTTTAGTCTTTTGTGAAGCCTCACTTTCCTTAGCCAAGGCATGCCGATGGCGCTTATGCTCTTGCACAAGCCAATTGTGAAATTTGTGGGTATTAGAAGGTGTAACTTGAGAAGATGTTGAGGGCTCTTGTTATACTAGAGGAGTAGCCTTCACAACTATTGCTGATGGAAGGGTAGGGTCCTAAGGAGGAACATGAGGAGGAGGAAAAAAGATAGGAAGATAAACTAGCATCTCAATATCGAAACCCTTTCCTTTTTCTTCCTTAGGGGTAGGTGGAGAAACAGGGAAGGCCTCAAAGGCCAAGACACAAGAACAATCCAATGAAAATACTTCCGCTTTCCATAAAGCATGGGTTGGGGAACTATGGGAAGAACCAAAAGCTGGAAGACCTAAGGTCTTGACTTCCACAATGTAGGTGCCTTTCCTTTTCCTATGCCAAGAATAGTAGAAGAAATGAAGGACACCACCAAAAGTTGGAAAGTAGTAGAAGAGGATGAATCGGAAGGAGAAATCCTTAGAGCAAGATATTTCTTTTCCTTTTCCTTTGGGGGGTAGAGGATGAAGCATGTTATGCACACAAAGAATCCTTTAAAGAAATAGCATGGGTACAAGGTGGAAAACCAATTTTAGGCATAGAAGCCCCAGTCTTATACCTAAAATAAGCTTTCTATAATATGTCTCCTCTAGGTGGTAGAGGTCCAACTGGGGTGGGCCAAAAGTGATCCAGGAAGAAGCCCCCACATGATACCAGTGGTTTGTATCTAGTGTCCTAAATAGTGTATATGATACCTTCATGGGGAAACTTCAAGCATTTGTGGATAACCTAGGCAACTACATTCATAGAGGCTAGCCATGGGATGATTAGTCTAAATATGAAGAGGTTAGACTTGAGTATCATGATAAACGAGACTTCCAA
>VDFB02086081.1:15275499-15288994 GCA_007258455.2 Sequoia sempervirens | reverse complement strand
GGATATATAAGAGCAGTTGTTTGTGAAAATTTATGAAGAAGGAAGAAGTGCTAGAAAAAGATAAAGTGTGCGAATAGTGATCAAATCATTCCATTGCAAAGCAGAGTGTGAAGAATTTTGAGCGAAGTGTGAAGGAGTGTTTATGTTCTTAATCGAAACTGTAATCAGGCTTTTGTAGAAGATATTTTCTCAATTCATACCCTGCAGATCTAATCTAAATTGTTGTAAGACTGCGTGTCTTCTATGGGAAGTGAGCCCTCTTGTATTTGAGTAGTGAGCTCTAGGCAGTGTGCCTGAATGCATGTGCATTCCCATTATTCTTCTTTATACTTTTAACAGGGTATAATATTATGGACTGACATCCACCATGGTTTTTCCCCTAACAAGGTTTCCACGTAAAAAAATCTTGGTGTTCTCTATGTTTCTGATGTGTTGATTGTTGTGGCTTATTGTTCATTCATCAGATCTGAGATTAAGTTAAGTTTGAATTTTTTAAATATTCTGTGACAACTGATTCACCCCCCCTCTCAGTTGTATGTCCTTTTTTTCCAACAATTGGTATCAAAGAAGGTTCCTCTAAAGAAGTTTAAAAGATTGAGGTGATATGAGATGATACCATACAAGAAGGACAGTCCTAGATTCAATGGAACAAACTACTCTCTATGGAAAGTCAGAATAGAGTGTCATTTGAGGTGTATTGGTGAACCCTTCTAGAAGATTACAAAGAACATATATGTTATTCCTCAAAATGGTCCTTCCACTCTTGATGACGTTAAAGAGGCTGAGATTAACATCAGGGCTATTGAAGCTTTGTTGAGTGCTCTGATGGATTCAAAAATGACAAATGTGATGGATTTGAAGATAGCTCTTGAGATCTAGAAGAAGCTAGAGACTTTGTATGAAGGAGATGCACTTGTGAAGGTCATTAAGCTATAGAGTTTGATAGGAAAGGATGAAACTTTGAAGATGGGTGAAGATGAAAATATTTCTTCTTTTATGCAAAGAGTAAATGAACTTGTGATGAGTATTAGATGTGCCAGTGGTACATTGGATGAACAAGAAATTGTAGCTAAAGTTCTCAGATCATTGCGTCCCTCTTACAAATCAAAGGATCATGCTATTGAAGAGCTCATAACAGTAACAAATGTGACAAGATATATGCTAATGGGTAAACTTTCTTCCTTTGAGTTGAGTGAATTTGGTGATTATTCCCCCAAGATTGAATATGCATTTAAGGCCTCTGTATCTGGAAGAAACAAGCAAAGATATGATCTGGGAGAAAGTTCTAGAAAGACATTCAAGTATGAGGAAGAGATGAAAAATTTTGAAGATGAAGAAAGAGAGGTAGAAGAGCTAGAAGCACTAATTGTGAAGAAAGAAGGCAGAGGACAAGGTAAGTATAAAGGAAATTTGCCTATTAAATGTTTCTCCTACAGTAAAATAGGTCATTTTGCTTCAAGGTGTCCTGAAAGAGTTCCTAGGTCTAAGCCTAACAAACCTAGATTTCAAAAGAAATGTTTTTATGCTGAAGAAGGTGTGACTGATGAAGAATCTGATAAAGAAAATGGAAATGAAGATGAATGGGTTTTCATTGCTATCTAGGAAAATGGTCTAGTGGCTACTGAATCTACTAAAGTTGAGAAATCTCTTGTAACCCAAATTGAAGAAAATGATGAGTGGGTTATTGACATCAGATGCTCACATCATATGACTGTTGAAAAAAGAAAATTTGTAAGTCTAGAGAAATATGACAGTGGGGTTGCAAGATTTGGAGATAACAATGTTGGTGTGATTCATGGTAGAGGATCTATTTGTCTTGGTGGTAAACATAACATTAATGATGTCCTTTATGTTGAAGGCTTAAAGCACAACCTTTTGAGTGTTGGATAGATGGTGGATAAGGGTTATGATCTTTAGTTCAAAGATGGAAGATGTAGGATACTTGGAAACTCTAGAAAGGTAATTGCTTCAGGTACAAAGACAAGAGGTAATGTTTTTCACTTGGTAATGTTTTTCACCTAAGTAATGCTAATGAACATTGTTTAATTACTCAAGTAGATGAAATATGGTTATGGCATAGGAGGTAGTGTCATGTGAATTTTGATAACATTGTCAAGGTAAGCTCCACTCAAGCAATAAGAGATCTACCTAAGCTAGTGAAGCCAACTAACACAATATGCAAGGAATGTCAGATGGGAAAATAGACTAGAGTTTCTATTTAGAGTAAACAACATCATTCTAATGGAAAACTGGAGCTGGTGCATACTGATCTATGCAGTCCCTCTAGAATCAGAAGTCTACAAGGAGAAAGGTACTTTATGCTGCTTATTAATTATTACTCTAGGATGATATGGGTTGCTTAGAAAAATGTGAAGCATTAGAGAAGTTCAAAAGTTTCAAAGCTATGGTAGAGAATGAGACAGGTTTGAAGATAAAATGCCTAAGGTCAAACAAAGGTGGTGAGTTCACCTCCCACTAGTTCAATTCTTTTTGTGAAGAGCATGGAATCAAAAGATAGTTATCTGCTCCTCGAACCTCTCAATAGAATGGAGTTGTAGAGAGAAAGAACAAAAAAATTGTGGATGCTGCTAGAACAATGATGTTGGAAGGAAATGTGCCTCACATCTATTGGAGAGAAGCTATAAACACTGTTGTGTACACTCTAAACCGAGTAAATGTCAATGGTATTTCTGGTAAGACTCCTTTTGATTTGTGGTTTGGTTATAAGCCTACTGTTAAATATTTCAAGATCTTTGGAAGCAAGTGTTATATTAAGAGAGATGAGGACATAGGAAAGTTTGATGCAAGGAGCGATGAAAGAATATTTCTAGGTTACTCTACTAAAAGAAAGGCTTACCGGTGCTTGTTGGCCTCCTACAATGATTTTAATAACTAAGCCTTTACAACCATGACTCAGAGATTGGACATCTAACCTGAATAACTATCTCAATCATCATGAAGGTGCATTTAACTTGTCAGCCCAAGGACATGAACTTGAAATGGGTCAGCATAGTATGTGCACTAGGAACTCAAAGTAGTCATTGCATTCTATAGCTAAGAAACACAATATTGAAAGTAAATTGCTTGAAAGGGAAAGAGGAAAATGTTGAATATCAATCAACGACTATGCTAAGCTGAAATGCATAACAAGAATAAAAATCTGAGCAATGAACAAGACACTACTCTATCTACTTTAGCTGCATAAACAGTCACAAAATGGAATTTTAGTGGCTACAGGAACAGTCAATGCCAGATTTATAACTAAGTACTAAACAACAAGTAATACTAAACTAATGCTAAACTAATAAGACAGATTACTCACCAAGTGGTCCCCCTTGGATAAGTGTCCTCTAAGCTAATAAGAACTCAAGTGCTTGAACTCGAACTTTATTTTATTCACTCGTAAATCATGCATACAAAAGAATAATGTATTTGTGTGCGAACCCCAACCTTGGTACCTGCAAAACATGGAGAATAAACACCTCAAATTAGATATTGCAAGCCAAAACAAGGATTCCCCATGAAATCCATTTACAACCTCAAACTAGGAATGAAAATAGTGAAGAACACAATGAAAATGATGAAATAAAGATTGAATCCTAATTTAAATGTGCAAACTCATGATCCCATGGGGGAATTGGTGCCAATTTGATGTGAAAATTGGCCCTTTCCCAATTCCTATGATGCAAGCTTCAAATGTTGAAGAGATTGATCCACTTTGTTAGTGAAGAATGGAGACTCCAAGCCAAAAATCTGCAAAACCTAGCTATGACTCAATGATGATAGATGAAATTCAAGAGATATTTGAGCATGGTAACTTTGCTTGGATTGTGGATGATAAAATGAGGATATGGGCTCCTTATTTATAGGATTTCAAGATGGATGAATGTCCAAATTTGAGCAATGTGGTACTAACATTCATCCAATGATATGATGCCACTTGTCAAGCTATGAATGGATGATGGATGTGCAAGATTTGGGGTTTGTTAATAAATGCAAATATTTGAATTTCAAATTTGTTGAAATGACATGCAAGAGGGAAGGAAAATGCAATAAATGCCACTTGGCTCAAGGCAAATGACATGTAAGAGAATTTATTGCCTTGTTGGATGTACATGTTGAGTTGGAATTTTTGAATTCAAATTGAGAGAATATTCCAAAAGATGCCTTGTGAGGAAAATAGGGATTTAATAAATGAATTAAATCTATTTTCATGTGCAACTTGCATTATCTAGAGGATGTGACATGAGATGAGATTAAATTAATCAAGGGTTAATTAATTTTAATAGGAGATTAGATGATGCGAATTTATTTGAATTTAGATTTATGGATTTATTTAAATCAAATAAGAGAGGAATATGATAGGAGGCTAATTAAATAAGGATTTTGATTTATTTAATTAAAAGGGATGGTGTTAGATTAAATCAAATAAGGTTTTAATTTATTTAATTTAATGATAACTTTAGAGATTTAATCAAATAAATTGATTATTTAATTAAATAGGGATAATTAGATCAGATGGATTGATTTAATTAACAAGAGAAAATGACTTAATTAGACAAAATGATCTATTTAATTAAGAGATGAATATTGATGAGTTTAATCAGATAGGGGAATTTGATTAAATGGTTAGACCGAGGGATGATTCAGGAAGAAACGATGTTAGTAAGTCAGGATCAAATGCACGATGTCAATCCGTATATTTTATGTGTCTACAATTTGTATCATTGAAACTAAAGAATAAGAGTACAATATCAAATCATGCAACTCCTAAAGAAGGAGCATCAAATCATTATTTATACTATAGCTAAACAAGGCAGTCAACTCCATGACTGGGAGAACGTCATTTAGGGAAAACAAGGGAAAGTGGAGTGATGGCAATTACTCATGCATGGAATCTGGTCAGACATGCAAGTCCAGACACAGATCCAACACAATAGTAACGCCCATGCATGCTCAATCATTAAGGTCCACTACAAGGTGGTTATGTTCAGTTGCATGAAGAATCTTTTGTTATCGACTTCCTTTGACTTGGAGTGATTCCTTAGCTGGACGTTATGGTGCATGCCCAACTGGTGGTGTCTTCCTCAACTTGGCATATTAAATCTACATGGAAAGGTCAGTATGCATAATAACTGCACATCTATAACCACTCTAAGAATCATTCATTAATCACATGCAAAATCAATATAGTTAACCCACATAATATGCCAAATGTCATTAAATCTTGCAGAGATAGGATAATGTCAAATGCCAATGGTTTGAGGGAAACATTATGCAAATACCAAAATTTAATCATCAAAGTTCATGACATCAATCAAAAAATAGACTATAGATTCTACCCAAAACTAGACCAAAAACTAGGCTCATCACTCCCCCCAACCTAACGTTTTGCTAGTCCTCCAACAGGGGAAGAGTTGTTCTTCTGCTTGGTCAAGGCTCTGAAATTTTCAACTGAGAGCTATCCAACATCAGTGGCTGTAGTACATGAATCAAGATCCCAATAGAATCCTCCCAATCTATCAAACCTGTTCCATCTCTGCCTCTCTGCAGCAACATCAAACTGGCAAAATATGAAGTTTGGCATGGGCCACATGAGCATGGGTGGCTAGAAAGTTAGGGGAAGCCAAATTCGCTCTTGTGTTCTCCAAATCTCAATATACCTATCAATTCTTTTTAGTGTTGAAGCATAATTGTGGATGGAATGAGGCTCAACATGTTTTAGCTCATCAATCAAACTATTCCATCTTTGTGACAAACATCTCCTTATAGTTTCCTCCTTTATTGTTGTCTTTACCTCATACTCATTTTAAAATGCCTCAATCCAAGGCATAATCCTATTGCCATAACTTGGTATGAGTAACATTTTATGCCATTCTCTATAAATATCCCTTGGGTTGCTTGATTCAGCTCTAACAAGCAGAGGGATATCAGACTCCAATTACTTATAAGCATCATGTTGTTGTCCCCAACTAATCTCATTTTGCACCCAATACATAAATGCTTTCAATTGAACATCTCCAACATACATCAAAAAATTCCAATCATGGTCTTTTGTAACACCGTAATTATACAAATAAAATTCACATAGCAAATTCTTCATTTCAGAAGAGACAATCCTATAAGCATTGAAAAATTCCATAGGGGTATCAATAGAAGGATTCAAACTTGAGGAAATTCTTGACATCTTAAAAGAGAGATCTTCTCTTTTAGGAGTAGAGCATAGACCCTTGGAGGGGTCCTACATTCCAGAATATTTGGTGCCAAAGCTACCATATCATCCACCCTCTACTTTAGGGTGGCAATTTCTGCATTTTTATCCTCAATCTCTTCATCCTTCTTTTGAATTTCCTCCTTCAATTTTTGTTTTTTATTTTTCCATTCTTCCTTCCTTATTTGTATTTCTTTTCAGAGATTCAAAATTGTTGCATGTACTATAAAACCAGGAGGATTATGAATGCCTACTAGTCCTTTTGTTGATGGTGACTCCTCATAAAGCACTATATACATGGAATCAAACTGTCTAGTTATCTCTGGTTGCAAGGGTGTTGTTTCTTCTTCCTTTTGCTACAGGGACTCTTGTTCTTGTTGTGGATGCAGGAACTCCTGCTCTAGTTTTGGCTGTTGCTATAGGACCTCTTGCTCATGCTACAAGAAGTCCTGATTTTCCTCCAATTCTTCTCCAATGTTAGCAAGATTGACTAGTGTTATATTTTTTGCTCTCCTAATATCTCTTCTTCTTCTTTAACATTCTCCTGCTCCATTGGAGCTTCAGGGTCCTTATGTGAGGTCTCACTAGGTTTAGGGCTTTCTTGTGGAGGTGTACCAATCATAGGCCCAACTAGTCTTGATTTCTTGGGAGGTCTCTCACATTTTCCTTTGGCTACAGGATGAAAAGTATCAACCTTACTCTTCTTAAAACTTGGCACTTTTCTTTCTACAAGCTGTCTTAACCTTCCCTTTTCTCATTTCTACTTTTCTCTGTTGTGCCCTAGTTTTCATCAGGGTTTCAAGTGGGATGTCATCAACAAAATCTGAGGAAGAGCTTTCTTTTTTTGAGTGCTTTGTTCTAGAAGAACTAATTTCTATGGTTTTTTCTACTATAGGAGGATTCATGCTAGAGCCAACACCAGAGGTTGAAGCACTAGGAATTGCTTCAGTCGTGCTTACTCTCCTGCTAGACCTACAAGATTGAGGCAAAGCCCTAGGTTGCAAGTGCTCGGGTCTAATTTGATCAACATTTATAAACTCTTCCCAAGTCATTCCAGATACATCATGTGGAGACTTTTGAACTAACAATTTAATCAAGTAATGGTGGGAAACAAAATTATCCCTACCTTTTTAGGTCTCTACTGCCATAACTGAGAGAAGATTGTACATGTTGGGAACATTCATCCTCCTTCCATGCTTCATGTGATTCAAAAGCTTGAAGTGGACAAAATGCAAGTTTGACTGGCCACCCTCACAAGTGATGTATTTGATAATGTATACACAACTATCTACTTCCATGGCTCAAGCAAAGACATTCTCTTTGCACCCTATTTGTCTATGCTCAATGGGGGGTCGTTTAGCTTTGTAAACTCGACCATAGTTGATCTGGCGTCTTTGGAAGCAGGGAAGTTTTCACCATTAGCTGGTAACCCTGTGACCTCTGCAGTTCTTTCCTTTGTTGCCACAACTTCCAACCCTTTTATTGTGGCTTTTCCTTCTAAAAATGTCTGGGAAAATTCAAGGGCAATGCTTTCATCAAAGCCATCTAGCTTCAACAAGTAATCTAACTATCCACATTTTCTAAATTCTACCAAGCACTGTGCATCTTGCAGTAAAATATCATGCACCGTGGGTTCATTTCGAATTAACCCACCTCCCATTGTTTGCAATCAAACAAATGCTCTGCAACTCCTTTCCTACAATTCTCATCTAAAAATCAAATGCACTTTCCTGTAGTATATGCTAAATTCCAGTACCAACCTGCTAAATTTCTAGTGCCAATGTCGACTGAATTTCCTTTCTTTTGTTTTGCTTTCTTGCTTGCAACTTAAGATTACGATAGGAAAATAATGGCAAGAAAAGGAGTGATAAAGGGAAATTATGATAGGAAGAAATGGTAGCTATAGTTATTGTCACTTCACACATGCAAGCCATCCTCTCATTCAGATTTCAAATCAGCTCATTTTAAAATTTCTAACACAACCTAATATGTTTTGCAACATGGGAAATAAATTCACAAAATATTTGCATCTTTTTCTTTCCCATGTGTGAAAGATTTGTTGCAAAGATCGTGAATAAAGTAACACTCACCTTTTTTGGAGAATAAATTGAGTAATAAATGAAGTGAAATGAGGTGAGGTGGAATGGAGTGATGGAAGAGAGAGAAAGGTGGTAATGGATGGGTGGATGGGCAGATGGATGAAGAAATGGAATTCCACATAAGTGAAAGTCTTTTTTATGAAAAGTACGTACCTTAATTAGCCAAAAGGAGGGATAATAGGTCCACTTCCTTCAGCTACAAGAAGCTTTGGTGCTGAATGCTAGATGAATTGCTATAGGAACTCTTCTTTGGAAGCTGGCTTGTGTTATAATCTGAGGCGATGACCATTGACAAGCAAATTGAATTTGACAAGGTCAATGGTAGTAAGCTGAACAACTCCATTAGGAAAGACCTCAACAACTTCATATGGTCCTAGCAACCTTGTCTGCAATTTTCCTACATTGTCTTGGTATCTTGAGTCATAGAGCAAGGCCCAATCTCTTGGTTTGAATTTCTTGTCCCTGATAAATTTTTCATGCCACTTGATCCTCTGATTTTGTACTACTTCTGTATGTTGTAGGGCTGCTCTTCTTATCTCATCCAAAGCATTTAGCTACATGATTCTTTCTCTCTATGCCCCAAAAATATTCATCCCCAAATCTACTATAGTTCGCAGAGTCTTATGTTCAAATTCAACTAGCATCATAGCTTTCTTTCCATACAACAACTCAAATGGTGTGAAGCCTGTAGTTGTTTTCTAGGTTGTCCTATAGGCCCAAAAAACTTCTAGTAATCTGTTTGCCCAATTCTTTCTATGGACAACTATTGTTTTAGTTAGAATGGCTTCAATTTCTCTGTTGGTCACCTCAACTTGGCCATTAGCCTTGGGGTGATAAGGAGTAGACTTCTTGTGCCTTATATTATACTCATTCACTAGTGTTGTAACAAGAGTTGATGTGAATTGTGGCCCTTGATCAATCACTATTTCTCTTGGGACTCCATATCTTGTGAAAATATCTTCATGAAGAAATTTTGCAACCTTGTTAGCTCTTGCATGCTTCATAGCCTTAACTTCTACCCATTTTGTCACATAATCAGTGTATACCAATATATAAGACTTATTGTTTGATGGAGGGTCAATTGGTTCCACAAAATCCAATCCCCACTTGTCAAAGGGTGTGATTACTACTTAAGGGAAAAGTGACATTTCATCAAATCTGGTTGGTTTGCCCATCCTTTGACATCTATCACATTTTCTGGTATACCTTCCTACATCCTTATGGAGTGTTGGCCAGTAATACCCTGTGTTTAAAATCTTCATTTTTGTCCTTTTGGCTGCAAAGTGTCCTCCACATGGTTCATTGTGACATGCATTCAAGATGTCATATGTCTCATCTTCTCTCACACATCTCCTCATGACATGGTCAAGTCCAATATAAAACAAACATCCATTGATCCAAGAGAAAGGAAAAGATTTTTCAATAAGTTCCCTTTTCTCTTTTGGGGAGAAGTGAGAAGGGACTCTACCTATGACCAAGTAATTGGCTATGTTAGCATACCAGGGTGTTTGTACACTAAGGGAGAATAGATGCTCATCAGGAAAAGAGTCATCTATGGGTTGATTGTCTTCTAATGTAGTTAGTCTTGAAATAAAATCTGCAACAACATTGGCCTTCCCTGGCTTATCCACAATGGTTATATCAAACTCCTGCATCAACAATAACCATCTTGCCAATCTTCATGCGATCAAAGGCTTATTCATGAGATATATAATGGCTGCATGATCAGTGTGCACAAAGATTTTGTAGCCTATTATGTAATGTCTGAATTTGTTTAGTGCATAGATTACTGCCAACATCTCTTTCTCTATCACTGTATAATTGAATTTAGCTCCTTGTAAATTTTTGCTGACAAAGTAAATAGCATTTTCAACAACTCCCTTTTTCTATCCTAAGACCGCTCCTATGGCATAATTTAATACATCAGTGTGGATGTGGAAAGGAAGCTCCCAATTAGGTCCCTTGAGTATAGGAGCACGAGTCAAAGCTGCCTTTAAGTTAGAAAATGCCTTGTCACAAGCTCCAGTCCACTGAAATTCAACATCCTTAGTGAGAAGGGTATACAATGGTGTTGCTACCTTGCTAAAATCTTTGATGAAACGCCTATAATATCCTACATGACCCAAGAAACTCCTAACATCCTTCTATTTTGTAGGTGTAGGAAAATTTGTGATTACCTCAATTTTTGCAGGATCTACTTGAATTCCCTTGTGGGAGATGTAGTGGGCAAGAACTACATCCTCTTGCATCATCATGTATCACTTTTCACTATTTAAGGAAATTTTTTGATCTTCACATCTCTAGAGGACTCTCTTGAGATTTTCCAATGCTTGATCAAAATTAACACCATAAGTAGTGAATAGGCATAGGTCCCCCATCGATAGGTAAATGTGGTCTTCTCCTGGTCTTCTGGTGCAATTTGGATCTAGTTGTAACCGTTGAATCCATCTAGAAAAGAGAAGTATTGCTTTTTGTTGTGCACTTTTCGCACACACGCCCCACCGAAGGCGGGGACCCTCTTTTTGCTTGCTTCATTTGATCTCTTCTTCTTTAGGGTTTGGTTTCCTACAATTTTGGCTTTGCTTCACCTTGAAATTTAGTGTCTTATCCACACTTGAGGTGTCTTTTGCAACATCATGATCATAGTTTGGCTCTTAGAAGTTTTCCTCAACTCAGAGTTTCATGCAAGGGCTAAAATTGACTAAGTCAGGGAGAGGTCCAAAAAATCCAAGCTACCTCAGATTCCTCGAAAACCAATTTTGAGGTGAATTCTCAATGTTATATGAAAATATTTTTGCACCCGTGGATAGAGGATGAAAAATTAGGCTGAGTTGCTTTTTGAACTTTTCAAAAATTCCTTCTAGAAAAAAAGTTATGAAGTTTAGAGGATTTTGACCTAGTTTGGATTTCGGGTAATCTGAGCTACCTCAGATTTTTCAAAATTTCCATTTTTGGAAAGTCCAAGCCCCCCCTCAAAATCCTAAAATTTTCCAAAAATGGATTTTTTTTCCAAAATAGAATTTTTTCTTGAAATGTAATGTTTTTTTTCAAAAATGAAAATTTTCCAAAAATGGCAATTTTTGAAATGTCGGGAAATCCAAGCTACCTCAGATTTTCCATGAGGATTAAGCGTCGGAAAGTCCAAGCTACCTCGGATTTTCTAGAATTTCCATTTTTGGAAAATCTGAGCCCCCTCAAAAATCCTGAAATTTTCCAAAAATGGAATTTTTTTTTTCTCAAAATGAATTTTATTTTTCAAAATGGAAATTTTCCTAGAAATGCAATTTTTTCAAAATGGAAAATTTCCAAAAATGGATTTTTTTTAAATTTTAAAATGTTCCCAAAAATGAAATTCTTGAAATGGAAATTTTTTTGAAAATTTTGAAAATAAAAAATTTCCAAAAATAGAAAGTTTTCTTAGAAGGCCAAAATTTTCAAGTTTAATTTGGATATTTTATGGATTGGATTTTTAACATATGAGCTACTAATGATGATATTGTTTTTTTAGGATTAAGCAAATCAAAAGGGGGACTTGTATATGGATTCATGCGAAGAGGGAAATCTGAAAGAGTTCAACTCAAATATTAAATGTGGGGCCTGCATAAGAATCTATGCCACTAACTTTATGCCAATTGGAGAGGTGCCTTTAACAAGGAAAAACATGTGAAGTTGTATTTATTCTCTAATGAGGATTTTCTCAAAATTGATGTCACTGGGCCATAATGTAACTAAATGCAATTGATTGGATGATGATGTACCATGACCTTCCAAATTAAATGTAACAACTTGATGCTTCTAGAAGTGCAATTGTAGCCATTGGATGAATTAAATCCTAGCCATTGGTTCAAAATGTAATTTTCTATAAAAGGCCAGTGCCTTCTCATTTGTAGAGGGTTAGAATAGCTGATTCGAAGTTGTAGAAAGCCAAAATTGGCTAAGTTAGGAGTTAGATTTTGTAAGACAATAGCTGTAGGAGAGGAGAGAAATTGGAAATTGTTATGTAAATTCTAGAGGAGTTAATGCAATTGGATTCTTGATTTGGCAAGCTTTGTGTTATACTTTGACAATTTATGGTTTCTTGTTCTTGATTCCCAGATGTTAGATGTTAGTTTTCAGTACTTTCATGATAATGGTGAAATGTTAATGATGTTGATCGATCTCCGGTCCATACTTTTAGCAATTTGTTGATTGTAAGTTGCTGTGTAAAGTTAGTCTGGGCCTCATTTTGTGCTAAGTTCAACTGTGGTTGTGTTTTTGCATTGCACCAATTATTGGGTATGTGAATGAATGCTCAAAGTCTAAAAATATTTAGTTTCCTTAGAAGATTACACCATTTTTGCAGAGTTGTGGGCTTTTCCTTGATCAAGCAGAGATTGGTTTTATTAGAGATCTGTCCATTTGCAACATTCATCATTGTTGTGATTGATCTTAGGAGGTAGTTTAGAATCTCTCTCAACCCTTCTCTTTTTCTCTTTCTTTATATCTGGTTTAATTTTAGGATTGAAAGCATCACCTTATTGTTACATTTGATGAAAGCACACTTCTAGCATTGCTCATTTGCAAGGCCCCTTGTGATTATTAAAATTTTCACATTTATCACTAAGTTGTTTTTGCATTGTCAAGACCTAACATTAGAAACCTTGGGGTTATCTCTTGAGGCTTGCTGATAGAGATTTACCTTTCAAGAGAGATATGATATCATATTCTGTCTGAGTTGTTGTGCAAAAAACACCATCAACACTTTCCTGCAAGTGTATCCAAAACTTGATCAATGAAGGGTAAAGGAAAGTGACCCTTCTTGGTGGTAGCATTAAGTTCCATATAATCAACAAAAACTTGCCATTTCCCTCCTTTCTTGGGAACAATCACTAATGGATACACCCACTGACTATTTGAAATGAGGTAGATAAATCTTGCATCTAGTAATTTCTGCAATTCTCCTTTCACAATCTCTCTTAGTGCAGGGTTAATTCTTCTTTGTGGCTATCTTACTAGAGTGCAATCATCTCTGATATAAATTATGTGTATACAAAGTTTAGGATCCAATCCCTTCATATCATGATAATCCCATGCAAATGCATGCTGATGGGCCCTTAATAGGTTCGCTAATAACAATTTTTGTTCTTCATTCAATTTACTATTAATATTCAGATATCTTCCCTCTAACACCTAGACTTGTGTAGTT
>VDFB02086081.1:15196249-15275399 GCA_007258455.2 Sequoia sempervirens | reverse complement strand
ACTCCAAATCTCTAAACATGTCAACCCATGTCGGGTAAAAAATTGAAAACAACCTATGTACTTATCACCATCAAAGTCCAATTTTGAAAATGAATGCAAACCTACACCAGGAAGTACCAAATTCATAATCAATTATACCATCAAAAATATCATATAAAAACATGTACTCCCTCAAGGTTTTTCCTCTTGACTCATTTGGATGCTCATGCAATCACACTCTGAATCTTAGGCACCTACAAGTGATAAAACAAGTATAATACTCTCTATACACCACAAACTAAAAGTTTACTTGATCCATTATGTATGGCATTGCTCATGTGCTCTAATGCCTATTTAAAATTGAAAATCCAATTTTGTATGTAAAATTTATGACCAAAATCATGTACAAGAGAAAATATAGCTTCCATGCCCCAAAAATTGATGTAAACTACAAAATTAGGCAACCAACCCTATATCACTACATTTTTCTTGGAGAGAGATTTTCATTGACTATTGGAAGTCAAAAATCTAACATCGTGGGTGAAAGTTATGTCCCCTAAAATAAAATTGCTTTAATCTACCCTATAGGGGTGGTTGGTTGGCAGCTAGTTGGTGGTCCGTGAGTGATTCCATTGGCGGCTCAGTCGAATGGAACCGTTGGGTGAGTGGAGAAGAAGCAAAGGAGTTGAAATAGTGTTTAAAAAATATTTAATTTAGGTGGGTTAAATTTTTTAAAAGGATGCAAGTTTTATTCGCCCTTGACAAAGGCTAGATTGTGACTAGGTACTAGGGACCAGGGGCCAAAGGCCCCACTAGCCCAAGAAGTCTCCATTGGTAGCTGAAAGTGTCAGCGAACCTAACAAGCCTATAGGCCTATTGCATCATGCGGTAGAGGCCATGGGAGCTCTATGGAGCCCCCCCCCCCCCGCCCCCCCAACTTTTTTAATTTTATTTTCTTGCTTTAATTTAATTTAATTTGTAGGTTTTTTAAAATTTAAAAAGGACAATAGGATTTTATTTTATTTTATATTTTTCTGCAACCTTGTAGTCGATCTGCACAGTCGTACAAGTAGGGTTGGGAGATAAAAAAATTGCATTTTTTTCAATTGGTCAAAATAGGGAAAACTTTATATCAATTTTTGCTTCTTGGCCATCTTGAATCCAATGGTGAGGTTCATTTTGTCTCAAGAGGTCATCTATGAAATTTTCTCTATAAAAACCTCATATAAAAGCATAAACCAAGAAACCCTTTTGACCCAGTTTTATCAAACCCTAAATCTATAATAAACCCAACAAATCTATGAACCCCAAAAGCCCAAATCTGCAAAACAACACCTACACATGTGTTCAATATCTTGTAATGTCTCATATCTATCCTACATAGCCATGGATTCAACTTTGTACCAAATCCTACACAAGCAAGGGTTATAAAAAAACCTAGGAACTCACACCTCCCGCAACCATGAAAGCTTTGATAACACTTGTTAGGAATTAATGCATCAATTCCCAATTCATTTAATCCATTTCCTAGATAACACCATGAGAGAAAAGAATGCATACAAGCTTATAGAATAACCAAATTCATAAATCAAAATAGATAAGTCATAAGATAACACAAGATATACCCTAGGAAAAGTCTCAAGAGGAAAAAATCCTAACCTTCAAAAGTATACATATTCCATCTATTATTCAACAAATAAACAATGCATGCACCTATAGAGTTACAATGAATACTTATGAAACATCAAGCCTCTCTAATGCATCCTCCATGTGTCCAAGCATGAATCCACACATCCCATGCCATGCTTCACATATGCACTCCTCAAAAAGACACATTAATGACACTCCAATCACCCAACCAACTTTAACCACTAAACATGTATTTTCTTTTATAGAACCAAGCTCACACAAATACAACCAAGTGGTAGATAAAACCATGTGCCACAAAACCAAGTGAACACAAAACCATTTACCCCTAATTTAATATTGGGTACTAAGTTTTCACATTATTAAATACTTTCCCCAAATATTAAATTATTATCCTATGTCTCTCACACAAAATAATAAACCCATTGTTACAATACAACTTACAAGTGGCCCCAAATAATTACCTAGTGTGGCTAAACACGCCTCCTAGGTGCACCACAACTAAATAATTATTTAATTACAACATTATAATAAATCAATTTATGCAATGGTGTAAAACACCAAATCCTAATAAAATTAGTATAAGATAATCCTTTTCTTTTTCAACACTTAACAAATATAACATTATCAATCACATAAGATCTAACAGTTATGCAACACAAGAACACAAGATTTACTTGAAACCCTTACAGGAGAAAACTGTGACAAAATCTTTCTTTTATATAAATCTCTTTTACAATCTTTGTAGGAACAAACCTACAAGAGACACCAATCCCCTCTTATATGATTTTTAGGCACCAAACCACTAGAGACACAAATCCCCACAACTGAGCACCAACTTAACAAGAAACACCAATCCCCACAATTGAGCACCAACTCAACAAGAGACACCAATCTCTTCTTTTGGGAAGCACCAACCCACTAGAGACACCAATCTCCATAACTAAGCACCAACTCAATAAGAGACACCAATCTCTTCTTTTGGTAAGAACCAACTTCTAAATGAGTAAATATTTTCCTACTCAAATATGTCTTAAACTCTTACAATGCCTTTTTAAAATCTGATTATATATTCTTTCTCTCATTAATTTGAATAAATCAATTTCATATAATTTCCTTCTCAAATCTGCATAAACCTCTTCACAAATCTGCCTTGATTAAATATTTATTATTTTCTTTTCATAAAATCTACTTGAGGTTGAATGATATATCTTGAAATCCATATACTTACTTTTACTCCTCTTCTTATTTAACCCTCACACATCTCACTTCTACTCACACCTAATTTTCTCTCCAACTTATCTTTGCATTTATATCTTTCTTATGCCTCTTCATGAAGAGAGCAGCCCTTAGAATAGTCGCAACCTTTTGAATGGATATGTCCTTGTGTTAAGGAAATGTTTTTTTCTTTTAAAACTAATTCTAATTGCTACTCCTTATTAAATGAATCTTTTCCTTTTTTACTCAAACTCTTCACAAAGTATTAATTTTTTCCTTCATTAAAATGTTGCATATTATCAAATATAATCAATTTCTTGAAAGGACGCTAAGCATTGCCCTTCTTTTAACATTATTGGTGCACTTTATTAATTCTTCATTGCTACTTATTAATCCTTCATATCACTTGTGCTTGGGTGATTTTCTTATCATTGAAATAAATGATTTCCTTTAAACATATAATAAAGTGGTAAGCCGGTATTAACAATAAATGACTTTGTCTTGGTTGCCAAGGATGTTGATCAAACCAAATAGGATATAAAGTAATTTAAATTTATTTTATTTTGACTTTCTTATAAGAGATGAATATATCAAGGAAGTTGGTCAACATAAAGTACATTTCATAGTCGATCATCATAAACTAAATCAAACTCTTATTCTTCCTTGTCTTTAGTCGATGATCTTGTCTATTTTAATTTATCTATCATATCCAATGTACAATATCTTGAATATGATCAATGGATCCATGTTTCTTAGTTTCAAGATTTGTATCATCATATCACATATCATCTATTAAATCCTCATGATATCAATTTCCCTTTGACATCAATCATGATGATAATCTTCTTTTTGCATTAATGACAATAAACTTGAACAAATTCCTTCTTGACATCAATGACAATATTTGCAACATTTTCAAGTCATAGATTGGGTTTTTATGTATTTACACCCATATAAGAAAATGTTCGAAACAATATAAAAAGGATAAGTATTACTTATATTTTGGGATACTAGTTCACTATAAGCAAGTCTACACTACATTTATAATTATACATGATGATATTAATAGGTTGGGAAATGCTACATAATAGTGACCTATGTATATTGATTTTATGCTTTGATGTAGTAGTATGATACTAAGATATTCTTTGAAAAACATATCGGGTGGAAGCATAACATTTGTCAATTTAAAAATTATACAAAATACTATGCCCCAATCTTGGGACATAAGGAAAATTAGATTTAGTGTTGATGACATTCTTGAAACGTTGTATATGTGTGTCCCTTAAATATTCTTTATGGTACCCTTTTACCCTCCAAGATGCATGGAATGATTTCATTAGAGACAAACTATTGATTCAAATCACATTTTTCATTATTAAAAAAAGTCATTCATCATATGAAATTTTGTAACAATGTAACTTCACAATATATTTTCAAAAATATATATCTTAATTATGTATTTAATTAACATATTTATTTCTATTTTCTAATCATAATAGATTCATTAAAATAATTAAAAGCCTCTATTTGACACATGTGGAAAATAAAAATATATATAAAAAATAGGAGACATCCATAATGATTTTCTTTCAATTAAAAATTAATTAATTTGGGTCTATATGAAGTGTTATGCAATATGAAAAAATATGCAACAAAAATTATAAAAAATGAGTGCTTAGATAAATATTAATAATCTATATTTTAAAAATTATAAAGATATTTTATTTCTATCTTAAGTTATACATTATGAGAAAATATTACTTGCTAAAAAATATTATAAAATAAAAGAAATCCTTTATTAAAAAAATATTTAAAACATTAAGATTTTTTAAAATTATAAACAAAATTTATGTGGGAAATATCACAAATCATTAGTTTGTATTATCTTCAAATTCTTTACAATTTTCTTTCTATAATTGAGAGAAAATGAAAATTTTAAAAATATTAATTTGTGCATCTCATTTAGACCAAAAATTGGGACACACCTTTATGTTATTGTCCTATTATGTGTCCATATTATTGCAAGTTGATTGTATTTGTTAATTATCTCTTACTAATTGTTGATATGTGCATGGGGAGTTAGAAACTCATAGGTCGCAGTGTGTAGGGTGAAGTAAAAGTGAAGAACATGTGTTTCGAGTGAGATGGAAAGATATGCTAGTAGGCATGAGCTCTTAAGTGTTTAGCCTTTGGTCATTGCATGCATAGGAGAATGGCTAACACCATTACATAAGTTATGAGTGATAATGCATCTAAATTTAACTTGTCATATTATTTCAAGTTACATCTAATTTTTAATGTAGAAATTATCAAACCATACTTTTACCGTTGTTGGACACATCAAATTTTGTTGAATAGTTGTAGAACATGTATTGAACAATGATACTAACATTATAGTTTGTATAGGTTATATCATTGATACACTAGTCAAGGAGATGAAGAATCACCAAATTCTATTTTATCAAGTGGTGAAGGTGGAACATTTTTTACATCAAAGAAATTGGCTCATTAGTAACTAGAATCATCAAAAGAAAAGCTTTTCATCTAACATATAAATTATAAGATATGTGACATAGTTCTTGTTGAAGAGGGATAAAATATGTAGAAAACACATCAATCCATCAAAGTGGAATTTTTGGGTAAATTTTTAAAATTCTAGTTTTCTACATTTTTCTATATGATTGTATTTTCTATTTTTTGGATCCTTCAAATTGAAACTTTGAGATGTAATATTTCAACTATTATATGGTTAAAAATACATTTATTATCTCATGGACTAAACTTTCCAACACATATACAAACTTTCAATTTCAAGTAACGAGCTAGGAGTTATGATCCTAACAAGTTAGAGGTATCTAAATTAAATAACTCCAACAATTTATTTAATTTTTAAAATAAGTTTGTCCTTATCTAATCATCCATTTGAAATTATAAGTACAAGGCTCACTACCAAGTGGTGAGTTTGTTTCTCACCAAGAACCCCAATTTTTTTTAATAAGTTTTATTTATTGAACGATAAAGCTATATAATAGTTAGATTTGAATCATGCAGTCCAAGTAGAAGCAACAAACTTTTATAGAGTTTATCCATTTTGTATAAAATATTGGTTTAAAAAAATATACTTTGTTTAGTTATTAAGCTACTTTCAATCTTTTTTTTTTAATTATAATATATTAATTTCCTCAAATAAAATATTGTCCCTTGAATTATTCACTTATTTCAAATTGTTGATGAATGTCTTCTTGAAAGGTATTTCTCCTCAATTATTTCCCTCCTTTAAAGTACCCTTATGCATAAGTGTTTCACCCCTTTTAGTCACTTGCATATTAGAAATGATTGCACGTGACATTCAACAAATTGATGAAATCACTTCTATGTTTTATTGGAAGTTAGGATGAAAAAATAAAATATAAAAATAAACGACCACAAAAAGAAGTCATGCCACTTGTTTTAAACCAACACAATAATCAAAACCATATTGAAAAGAAATAGACATGTAAAATACGCTTCCTAAACTAATCTATTCGAAACAAATGACTTATAAACAATCAAAAATAAAAATACTAAGATAGCTAAAAAGACAACAAAAAAATAATAATCAAAATCTTTAATAAAACCCACTTTTCATATCAAAATATTTAATAAAACCCACTTTTCATCTTCTCTCATCTATCTTAAGCTTGAAATCTCTTCTACTTATAATCTTCTACTATGGACTACTTTCTTTATTTTAGTATAATCCCTTATATTAGATCCTTAACCCCAAAGAGTGTTTTGAATCTAAATCCTCGTCCTTAGAGCTTTAAAACAATTGAAATGTAGCCCACCCTTCAATCCAAGGGTACAAGCAAATAGTATAAATTTCTTTGCAAGACCTTCTAGAAGTGATGTGATTGGAGTTTGTAAAAAGTGGTGTGACTAGACATTTTGCTTGAAGAATTCCGTTGAAGTTTTATAAAAACCTTTTAATGGATATCTATGCCATGTGAGAATTCATATGTCATTGACATTTTGTAGTTCTAGAAAATCTTTCTAACTTTCATTGGAAGATTGGAAGTGAAGGTCTAGTATGTATTTTAGCTTCAACCTACCTCATCATGAGCAATGTGGTCCTCCTGAAATACATGGCAGCACTTTGAGTTGCACAACACCTAATGTTATGGGGTGTGGAATATTTCATTGTTCCAAACTAACATTCCGTATTGATGGGCATTGAGTAACAAAGAAAGAGCTCGTACTCACAAATCCACTTGCTACTAAAGTGTCCCATCATGGACCCTCCACAACATATATCACTTAAATATGCTCATTACGAACCTTAATGGAAATTTTCTTAAAAGTTGGTACAATGATTCCTTACATTTCTATTTATGGATAAAATTGTTAATCTTTTTATTTTCTATATTAATCAAGTTTGAAATATTATGAGAGTTGATAAAATCATTAAAATATATAATTATTTTTTAAAAATATAGATCATGTAAGATTGTGTTTTAAAGTTGAATGATAAGATTGAGAGTATAATAAATCATAATACAGTTGAGACTGAAATAAATATGTGATCTGAAAAACATAAATAGTCACAAAATAATAAAAGTAAAATTTTATAAGAGAAATAACTATCAAATTGTCAGTTCAGCAAAAATAAAAGAAATCATTACATTCATATAACAAAAACAAATCCAATCTTTGACGAAAGAAAAAAATAATATCTATTAAGATCCTCTTACCTTTCACCCAACAAACCTCCATGAATTCTCTTAGTAATAAAAACATTTTATCCCTCTCAATTCTTGAGCTATAACTCTTAACAAAGATATAAAAAAATTACCATGTTTTAATGAAAAGCTTGAAATGACATGTTCATTATACTCAAGATGTGGGGATTTTTGGAAAGCCAATAAAAGTGGGATCTCTTTAGATCTTGTTAAGGACAATGAATAATAAACACCACATTTCCTAAAATGGGCATCTTTCTTATCAATGTCTATTTAAACTTCATAAAAATAAATTCCACCCAACGAGAGTGTAGGATTTGAGTGTAGATTTCTCTATGTCAAAAGTTGACAATGTTAACGAAAAATAAAATAACATTTAATTTGTCAAATTAATGTTGGCAATCATAGTCTTTAATGTCTTGTCTTGTATTAGGGATTGGTTTACATGGATGATAATGACTTTAATGTCTCCATGAGTAGATAATTTAACTCCATTGATGGTTTCATCTTTTCTTTCTTTTAAGAGTTTTACCTAATCAATATATTATTTGGAACAATTGTCATTTAAGAGTAGTTCTTTTGGTTTAAATTGTTATAAATAGTAATTTGACAATTAAATGTTTAATATATATTTTTGTTATTACGATTAAATAAATAATATTGACACACTAAAATAAAATAAATATTTGAATCTATGTGAAATTAAGAAAACTTCTAAATTTTAGTAATTTGTGTTATTTTTTTGATAATGAAAACAATTAATTTTTTCAAATTGCATTACCTTAAATTATGTTGTTAAATTATTTTTTAATTTATTAAAATTATATTTTGAAGAGTATTAAAATAATAAAAGTTTATTAGTATTTTTTAACTCACAGTCAATTTATCTTTAAATGTTTTTTAATATAATAGGTTGACTTTTTAATCTTGTAAAAAAAAAGTAGAATCATAAGAGTTAAATATTAAGAGAGATATTCTAAACCATGTAAAGTTTTAAATTATTTTTAATCCCCACTTACGTATGGATAGAATTGTTTTTGGGTTGTGTGGGCTCTTCATATAATGATTTTGATGTGATAAATGTTGTTGTCAACTTGGCTTCATATAGGTATACCTAATTATTATAAAGATTAATACCCAAAAATAAATGGCATTCACTAACATGATTCAACTTTTTAAACATGCAAGTTGATATCCATTCCAAGCTCAAAGTCCATGCCCAGTATCATCTATGATTATGTTGATAGGGAAAACAAGCTACTTTAGGCAATTATAAAATAGTATAATAGATGGATAGCATGTTCATTTAGAAGCTCACATCATCCCATCTTATCATTCAACAAAAAGTAACATGAAAGAATAACTGGAACTATTTAGCCAATAGCAATCCAAATAAGTCATTTTTCAATTTTTTAGTCAACAAATTTGCACACATATTGATATTAGCTTAAAATATATATTTTGTTGGTTAGAAGGTACAATGAATAATATCTAGTTATAATTATTGATTATTATATTATCCCTACATGATAGTGACAAATAAAATTATATTTATTTATTTATTTTAGAAACTTATATTTAACTATATTTAGATTTAAAATTATGTGTTTAATTAATGTGATGCCTAGCTAGATTATGAAGGTGAAAAATGATATAGAAGATGTTAGGAAATTATTTGTGACAATGCTAGATTTTTAGGGCTTGCTTAAATGACAATCTTAGATTCTATAAATTGGATTTGTTTCCCTCTAGTTTAGATTGACACTTGTATACCTGACCTTCATAAACTTGTGGAAATGATATGGTGCATAGACCTAAACTTATACTCATAACAATGAACCAACATAAAGTTAACTTCTAGCATTTACTCACCCTAAATCTTATAATGTTTACAAACATCTTTAGAAAATATATTGAAGAATGAAGTTCATGTTCTCCTCAATTACACCCTTAGTTGGGATAATTCAATGGCTTTGGAAAAATGATCAAGGATAGTAAGTATATGTGCAATAGGTCTAAGAAGATGTTATAAGTAAATAACAAAAATTATGCAAAATTGATTCTTTAATAAGCTATTTGACCTAGATTTGATTTCACATTCTTGTATTCTTTAATAATTTTAAAATGAAACAATGAATATATTTAAGTACAATAATATATTACATAAATCATCACAAACATGTGATAAGTCAAATCACAATGAATCATAGAAAGAATTTAGTGTGATTTTGTTTGAATTTAATTTTTATAAAATCAAGGTTCAAGTTTATGATTACAAAAATGGCATGGGTCAAGTTTGCACTTGTAGATTAGATCCAAAGTGATAAATGAGGGATCTATAGATTGAGTTCAATATCTAGACATGAGTGATAATATATTATGAGACTTTTCCCTATATTAAAAACTATACTTCTTTCCAATGTGTTTTGACCCATGTAAATAAAAGGAGGGATTGAAAAAGGAATTGTAAGACACTTGAATAAAATGCATAAGAAGTTCAAATGATTCATTTGTAAAGTGAAATAATTTTTGTAAGAGAAAAATTATTAACAAATAACCCTTTTATAAGGGATAAAATTCTAGAAATTACCTTTTTGAAAGGAAAATCATATATCTAATAAATACAATAATTTATAAATTAAAATTAAAATTATAACCAAGTTTATTTTGAAGGGGTTCAATAGTTGGATACCACCTATGAAAATTTAAAAATCAAAAGGAAAACTTGGAAAAGCATTTAGGATCTTTAACCCAAAGAAAGTGGATACATAGATAGTGGATATTGAAAAAAAAAAAAAAATAGATCATGTCCAACTCGAGATACATAAGTTTCACTTTGGAATGGTCCTAGCTAAGGTAGGTGTGAATTATTTGAATATATTATTTCTTCCTTGATAGTGACCATAGTCTAATAACTTGTTCTACATATTCATCTAGGAGAGTGTGTGGAGTATTCTAGAAAGTTACCTCAAATAAGTATTATTTTCTAGTTGATATGCATTTATAACTTTGTATAGCTTAGAAGCTCCCTTCTTGTAGAATAGTTGTAAATAGTTTTGTACATGTGAATTTGTAATATATAATAGTAAAATGTTTGGACATGTCATTTTTTTTGGAATTCATTCTGATTTCCATCTATTCGAGAAAAGAAAAAACAATTTTAGATAAATATGTGTATTTTTAATAATATATTTTTGGTTATTAGTAATAGCATAGTTATAAACTAAACTTTTAGTATGGATTACAGATTTTTTTATAGTTTTGGAGTTAATTTTTTAGATTAATGAGAATATTTATAATAGGAAAGATAATTTTTGAAAGATGTGGTAAATATATATTATGTAATTTGTATATTAAATATAATATTTCATTAGTAAGAATAATTCTATTCAAATCTTGGGTATTATCCTTCATGTCAAAGATGATTATAAACATTGAATAATTTAGTTTTAAAATTGTAAGATAAAGAGCTCCATATTATATTATGATGTACGCATATATGAAATAGAAAATAAGGTTTCCTTAGGTTGATATAGGTTAATCCAATCAAATACATATAAATAAGTATAAATTAGTCATATGTGAGATTAATAAATGATAATTGGTGATTGATAACTTAGACAGCTATACTTTCTAAATTTTAGGAAATTAAATGAAGATGGAGGCACTTTGTTATATGATCGAAGAGTGCACACTAATTAATGAATATTTTGATATCAACTACGAATATTCTTAGAAAATGTTACTTCCCTTCATATTACTACATTAGGTTTTATGATTTTTATATGTTATATTACATGAAAATTTCATAGGTTGGGGCAAGTTCATGATCATGGACTAGTCCTCTAAACTTGTGGATTCTACTCTTATGGTCACCTAATGCATATATATGTCCTTTACCTTTTTGATATTATGAGGATGATGGTATTTATGAATACCTTTATAGGTTTGTCATTTAGAACAAGGAGAAAAGTTCTCCTAGAGGAACCCCCAAAATTACGTGATTCTACTTTCATGCTCACTTAATATTTTTGTATGTTCTTTACCTTTTTTGATGTCTATGAGGATGATGTCATTTAAAAATGACTTGATAGGTTTTTCATTGTATCATAATGAAACAATTTTTTTAGGTCAACCCCCAAAAATATGTATAAATATTCAAAGTCAACAAAAAAGGGCCATAAAGTGTTGTATATAGATTCTTTATTTCCTTTAAATTATTGATTACAGTGTGTCACTAAATCTCCTTTAATATTATAGGATGACCAAGAGTATGCATATTTTGAATTGAATATAATAAATATATTGAATATCTTTACTTTAATGAATAACATCAAATTATGACAAATGTGTGTTTAGTCAACTCAAGGAAGGAAGATGAATGGTGTTAGTCATCCAACTTTAAATTTTAAATTTTAGAAAGGAAGGGTATAATTCTATAACCATGTGGTCACCATCACAACCATAAAATTTTATGAGGGTGAAAAATTGGTTAGATCCAAGTGGATAACAAATAAATTAAAGTGTATAGATAGACTAATAAATGTGGGGTATGTTTTAATGTATCAAACTATTTGTGTGTAATGATAAGGTATATAGTAAGTATAGGGGAATAATTATATATATGAATAGGTTAAAGGCATGTGCATGGAAATGAGGGACCAAAATGGGGTCTTAAATGGCCACTTTTTTCTAAAATCAGTAAAAATTGATCTTGGATCAGAATTTGGATGTAGTTACTCTCAAAATTTGAAGATATGACAAAAACAAAAGTTGTAGTTCTTTGAATCTACTTTCTAAACTACTATTGTTATTTAAATGTTTAAGATTAAGGGGTTCAAATAAGGGAGCACACAAAGTTCTCATGTTTTTGTTAGAAAAATATAGCGTAGCATTTGGCGTGCTCCCCCTAAAATGTTAACTTTTTATTAGTATTTCAAAAATTGCTTCGATGGAAAAAAGATAACATCATGTAGTTTATGCCTAATTTTTTTATTGAATGTATGACTTTTTACTAAATTTCAAAGTGGACACATCTTGAAAGAAGAAAAAATGAGCATGATTCCCCCTAATCATTTTGGAAACTAATCAAAAAATTTTAAAAATATATTTTTGAATATGTATGTACAATAGAGTCTAGAATCACTTCAATCTAATATACCATGTTTAGGATATGTGGGTGGAAATTGTTTGAGCTAGACAAGGATTTATTCTCCTTTAATCAAGCCCTTGAGCAAGAAAATTTAACAATAAACTCTAAACTTGAATTTATTAAATCTAAATGAATTCAAGTTGTTAAATCTATGGGTGCAACCATAAACTTGAAAGTCAATCTAGAAAGTTTTGTTGCTCATAGATCATTGTTTGACAAGTTGCAAATTTTTAATATAATAATAAATTAATAAATGACATCAATGACAATCATTTCTATATCATATTAAGTGCTAAGTATCATTTAATTATTTCATTTTTTTTTATGAATACGCATGTCTATTAATTAAAGATCAAAATATAATACGCATATTCACAAAAAAAGGGTAAGACACAAGGTCACTCCTCAAAATCACATGGACAAAACCTGGAAAGCAAGAAGACTTATAATCTAATCCTACTCCTTATCATTATAATCTAACTGAAAATCCCACTCCTTATCCTAAATCAAATTATATATTTAATTTTGCAATGTCAAAGACCCAAATGAAAGTAAGGAAGGATTAGTACAACTATTTCCCTATTGGTGCTAGATACTCCACCCCCTATTCTATATCATCAAAATAAAAATAAATCTAAAATCCCCTATTCTATATCATGAAAGCAACAATTTACTTAAAATATTTATCTAAATATTATTTGCCCTAATAATTTTCTCAGATCCTTTTAGGTTTCCTCTCTCTAATTTATTCAAAATGGTAAATGAACCTTCACCGAAACTCGCCGAAACCCACCTCAACCCACCCCGACACAAATTTCCTCGACCATATTTTTCCCATTTGTTGATGTCTCTCTCATATATTCTTTAAAAGGCGAATGGAGTCATCCAAATCTGTATAAAAAAGAGATTTTCTTTATCTAAATCAGAACTAAAAATGCTCTTACATATTATAATCTGTTATTTCCATGAAATAGGGCCGTACTTTCGTGACTTTAGTCCTATGCTCATGATTTGGAAAAAGATGGGGAAGTTATTTTAGCCAATAGTTTTGGTTATGAGCTGTTTCTTTTGTAGTTGTATTTTGTTTGTATTGTTGGACTTTGTAAATTTTGTTATAATATTTTATTGGTTGCGGCCTTGTTGTAATTTCTATTAAAAAACTTCACAATCATTTTAGATTTCTGGACCCATTTAACCCATAAATCTAGGGAATTAGTAAGCAAATTGACACAAAATTTTGTCCCTTGTTATTTTAAACCAGCAAGTAACGCATCTATCTTGTCCAATTTCAAAAATTGTGAACCTACGCGAATTTTAGGTAGGCCTATAACATGTGCATGTGCATTTGAAAAAACTATCACATAAGACAAAGCAGGTCAGAATAGGTATATAGAACAACCACCAACGTACCATGAGAATAGCAGAAATGTCAAAGCGGCGTTAGGCATAGACTTAGAGCATATTATTTGCCAGGACCGCCGAAAATGTAAGTTACATTCTATACTTAACTTCTAGTAATCCAAATTTCTTCTTTGACTTTCCTCTCAATTCTTGTTGACTCTCCTCATTCATTTTTCAGCCATTTTCGGAAATATTAGTGAGATAATATTCCTCACCGGATTAAGATTTAGTTTCCTAAGCTTTCTGTTTATATTTCCAGGTGTTTAGGCTCTATTTATATTTTCAATGTTGAAATGTCAAAACATTACAAGGGCTCAAATGAGGAGTGTACAAACAATACATTTAGATCATTGAATAATGACCTATCTCTTGGTATTAGTTAACACTAAAAATGTTTTTTCACCTTTTTAACATTGGTATGATGGAATTGGAATTGGCATTTTTATAATTTATGATGTTGGGAAATTTGGAGATTTTTAGATGGTTTAAAAGAGGTATGTATTTTATTTTTATATGATTTGAATTTATGATCTTATTTTCTGGCTATTTGTCAATAGGGTTCTTGGTGTATTTGTGAAATTGAATGGTTTTGAATGAGTCCACAAAATATTAAGTCTTGTTGAGTGAATGCTCTAACATCATAAAGATGAAGTAAACTACTTTAACAAATGAATACCCTCAATCTTTAACTCTCAACGAAAACTTGTGCTCCATAACAAAATGATCTTATAAATGATATAAAATCCTCTATAAAAAATTAATACATTCAATTACATAAACATTATTTCATATTAAAAAATAATTTCACTAATAATAAAAATATTTTATTTATATACCATCTATAACAAAAAGTTATCTCTTAATTTTTGTTTTTAATAATAATTGTCTTGTAATGCCCTTTTCAACATTTTATCTTTGTTGAACTTTAATCTTCATAATATTAAAAAATAAAAAGTTGGCTAAAAACTATATTGAAATAATAATAATCATTAGAAAAGTTATGTGGCGAAATGTACGTTAAAACCTTTTTCTCGTCTTTAATATTCGAGATTATCATTACGGTCTATTAAAACAGCAGAGACCTCTTGTGGATATTATTTGTTTCTCATGTTTAAAGCGTAATCTTTTTATTTTGTATATTTTTTTATTTTAATTTTGATGATAGATGATGACATCTGAATTAAAAGTATGGCATGAGGTTAAATCTGTGTTAATAGTTGGAAAATTAGATCATTATTTTTTGTCTTATCTATATTTTAGATTTATGATAAAAATACAGATATAATTTTTATAGTTGATTATGAATTAGCTTAACATATTTTTGGATTTGATTCTATATTTTCATCATCAACATTTCAAATCAAATTCTTGAATTATAAAGATGATGATCTATCATAAGGATGAGAAAGCCATCCTGATGATATATCATAAAATTTGATCAGAAATATTGATGATGAAAAATATTTATAATGTCAAATCTAAAAATATACCAAACTAAAAAATAAATTTGATCCATTTTTATAAACATATTATTAAACCTTTTATTAAAAAATTTAACTGGAAAACCTCTTAAAACATATAATTGAAATACACGTTTTGATTTGGTTCTAACCGAAACAAAACGGGCACCTTCGGAATTTCTAGCCATGCCATTCAAAGTGCCGGACACAAACTCTAGATGGAATGGATGCTTTACTATTATAAAGCGAGCGCCCGTATACACACAACACCGTGCGCGTATACAATACACATTGTATGCGTACTCGTATGTCGCGATATACGGTTGCCCATATATACGTATAACTATAGATGATTCGATAAATTATATCTCACCGCTTACGGTTTAGTATGTGAACAGAAAGTAAGCCAGTGGTGCTCCTCCGAAATTAATGGAGACTCATGGTAATACAGATCATCGCAGTAATTATGAGGATAGAGAAAGCTTTGAAGTTTATCTCTGTTTTCTCGGTTGTTAATTTGTCGGGGGTTCGAATCTGCGTGACTGCAAAAGCTGGCAGGACTCAAAATCTGTTCAGTTCCTTCTTCAGCTTTGTCGTTGCCAACAATTTGTTGTGTTTCTTCTTCTGTGTTGTTATTGTTTTGAGGCCTGATTAATATTGCGGTGTCTTCGCTATTGCAGCAGTCAGAGGAGGTAACTGTAACTGCAGGCTGATCTTTATCATTTTCTTGCTCCTCTTCTTCTCCCTCGCGTTTTCCTGCGTCTTTAAGCTCCTGCTTCAGCCTTCCAACCTGCAAATAAAATAAAAAGAGCTGGTTTGAATTTGAAAGCATTAAATTTACAACACTTCTAAAAACGGAACTGAAAATTTTATTTTTCATTAAATCGACCGTCTTCTAAACAGATTTTAATTTAAATTTTTCCTATGAAACTTATTTAGGCTTGAGTTTCTTGAATTTTTGTTTTCTGTAAATTTTACTTCAAAAGCAGAGTATGAATCCAAACTTTCTCCTTGGCCCGATAAGAAGCTAGGATATCAAATTTTCTGATTGTTGTTTTTTTGAAGCCTAACTTCCTGAAAATAACTTTTTTTTTTCTGTTAAAAAAAATCAAACAGTAATTTACAATCAATGTTTTCCTGATCAGCTTAATATAACTTCAAAAGTAGAATGAGTTTTTAAAACTTAACTCGAATTGAAATTGATGAGGAATTCAAACTGAAAGGATTTCTATTTAACATTTTCTTATCAAAATTTAGTTTAATTGTTTACATCTCCAGATTAGAAATTACCTTGCTTCAATACAAAACGATTTAAGTTAACATTCATCACCGGCCATTGTGCGCGAGTGGAGACCAATGAAATCCCTGTAAATTATTGAAAATTTCCTTACCAGCCTTAAATCTCCTGTATTTGTGCAGAAATTCCACTTTAATCCTTCCTTCTCTAAATTTATCAGATACATATTTCTTAATCCTACTTTTTCTTCTCAGACTTTGAGTTTTCTTATCTGCTTAAATTCATCATGGTCAATAAGGTAGCCATTTTTATACACATCACATAGGAATTTTGTTTTGAAAAAAAAACAGTTAATTATATATAAAAATACAACTTACAATTATTAAAAATTTAAAACAACAAATTATAAAATATATTTACTTTTGTACATCATATAATTGCCTCACAATATTTTAATAAAATTAAAATACTAAAATAATATCAAATTTCCAAAGCCAATAGCCTGTAAGGTTTCAATGATATCTCCAATAATGTTTTAATTGTTTATGTACACTAATTTACTAAAATAACTTTTTAATATCTATTTCTAAGTTTTACTAAAATAGTAAATATTTACATTTGTAGAAATTCTAATGTATTTTTATAAGATGAGATAAAATAAATAAAAACACAGGTGGGTTAAGTAAAATCTAACTTGATGTTTAATATTAAAAATTTACTGAGTAGTTTTAACCTGTAAAAACACCACTTAACTTGAAAGTTAAAAATCTACTTCGCCTTCTACTCATATTTGATTTTGCTGATCAACATTATTACATGTACAATTTGAAATTTCCTGACCAGACTTCCATTTTTAACAATAATTTCAACATCTCCTAGCCAAAAATTTACCTTGCTTATCAAGTATTCGAATTCTAGCAATTGTTAAAAAGATTAAATTTTGTATTCTTAAAATCATTTTTTTTTTCTTTTTACCTCTGCCATTAGCTTCTCCTTTTCAGAAAGCACAGCATTGTATTGCTTCTTGAGCAGCTCATACTCCCGTTCCAGTTGCTTGGTCTTCCACCTTGCTCTCCTATTCTGAAACCAAACGGCCACTTGCCTGGGCTGAAGCCCTAATTCGGCAGCCAGCTGCATCTTTCTTTCTGGCTCCAATTTACTGTCCACTTGAAAGTTCATCTCCAATGATTTTACCTGCTCCAAGCTCAGCCTCCTCTTTTTCTCCACATGTCCTTGGCTGCCTTCCTCCTCATTCTCATTACACAAGCTGCTGCTTTCTTCATAAAAATTGTTATTGTATAAATTCAAACCCCTAGCGTAAAACGCCTCAGCAGACAGAGTCGGTAGCGGCGATCTCTTCTGCAATCCATCCACTGCAAAACCAGAGTAAAAATTAGTAAAACCTCATTTTAGAAAAGAAGAAGAAGAAGAAAACCTCCAAGTTCAGGTTATGAATCCTGAAACAGCCACAAGAAAGTATACTTGGAGGAAACAGAGGCGGCATAATCCGCTGCAGTTGCTGCAACTGCTGTAATTGCCCCACACCATCTCGGAGGCCGAAATTGAAGGACATATTCACTGAATATCTCAACGTCAATCCAAACACTTACTCACTGTGTATCTCTCTCTGCTGATTATAATTCTCCTTCGCCATCGCATATAAAGAAACTCTCTGCTTCCATCGAAATAGTTGCGAGCTCGCGCGGAGGTCCCGGTTTCGAATCCGTGCAAATCAAATTTTTGCACTGAGGTCAGACTTTCGAATCCCAATGCACCTATTCCGGCGACCCCTTCCCATACTTCCCAACTTTAAAACGATTAACAATAAATATGTTAAAAACTTCATTTGACCCTTGATCGGCGGGCCCTTAGGTAGCGAATGACAACGTCGCCAGATGGCCCGCGAGGGTCCTCCTTCTCTTTAGCTGTCTCGCTATATTTAGCCATTATCGCTTTTCCCGCTAAATACACGACGGCCTCCGCTAAAAGTTACGACGTTAGGGCGGGAAAAGGACAGTATTGTAGCCTCGTGTAGGGCGGGGCCATGGTATTGAATGTCTGTGGGGTCTACCAATTTTCCGTTCCGTTACGAGCCAGCTGACGTTAAGTTTTGCGGTTGGTTGGAAGAAGCGTGTAGGCAATATGAGTTTAGGTTTATCTTCGTGGGCTCCAGATGCATGTGACACTCACGTAGTTTTAAGTGCACTGCTCACGCTAAGTCTTAATGTCTTAACGTTTTAAATCCCTGTCCATGTTTTCAGTTTCATTTGCCTTGTGTTGCAAGTTTTGGAATGGCTCTCGCTTAAGCTACAAGCACCACCTCCCCTTTTTCATTTCTGAATGAGAACTACAACTCTTAAACGATGATTAATTGAGGTTTCTATTTTTATGTTTGAGCAGGTTCGATGTTTTTTAGCGAGAAATATTTTTAAAAAAAATCTATTTATTTTTAAGAAATATTTGATTAATATATATTTTTTGATATTTAATTCATTTTGTTAAAGATTATTTGAAGGTATAATAAGATTATTTCATTTGACATGTTTAATAAAATTTTATTATTAAAAGCTTGAGCATGAATTAGTTTATGGATTCAATTTTTTCAAATTTATTTTGCATCAACACTTTGGATCACATTCTAAGAGATAAAAAATGGTAAAGAGTAGAGCAAGGCAAACTAATATAGAGAAGGGGGCATATTATTAGCATGCTAGATGAGGCACAAAAGAGGTTTTGTAAATGAATGAGAATGAGGAAGAATGAGAAAACATAGAAGACCTAAGAAAGAAGCATGACACAAAATAATAAGATAATTCAAGAAAATAAAAAAACAAGATAACACCAAAAGAGAGAAACAAGAAGGAAGAAACTACTAAAGAAGACAAGAAAAGACACAAGAATAGATCAAAAGATTGAAGAAACATAATCATAAATAGATAAAAAGAAACCACAACAAAAATAATAGAATTGAACGTTGACAATGAGGGTGGGAGAGTAGTAAAGAGGAGAAGGAGCAAAGTGAGATTCACATAGCTAATGAGAAAAGAGTCCAAACCCCACAAAATGATTAAAAGAAACAAGCTCAAGATTAAACAAACAATAAAATGAAAAAGACCAACTAAATATAATAAGAGATAAATATACTATATAAGAATAATGGTAATAAATGCATGTAAATATATATAATCCTAATTGAAAAACACAAAAAATATTATGACATGAAAGAAGAAAGAAAGAGAAAATGAATGTTTATATAAATATATCAGTGCATCTATATGTGTGTGTGCACACACATACACACATATGTATAGGTATAAATATGTTTGGATATGTATGAGAAAATGTGAGGAAAATATTTGAATAAAAGAAAAATTATATATATAAATGTGTAAAAAATAGAAAGAATAAGAAAATAAATGCATACATATGTATGTATATATAAGTAGGTATGTATGTATGTATGTATGTACGTGTATATTAGTGTGTGTGTGTATTTAAATATTTGGGTGATAAGAAAGAATATATATAGGCGACCCTACAATAGTGTGTTCTACTTTTTTGTCAAAGTGAGACATTGAAATCAACATTTTTCACCAAAATTTAGAGTAAAGGTTTAAATTTAATCATGTTAGTTAAATTACCTTTATCTCCTTCTTAACATTTCACCTTAGTTTGCATAATAAGACATTTAATAATTATATTAATTATTAAATGTATTATCCTTTTAGGGTTTTGTTGATCTCCTTTCTTAAGGATTGATCTTTTATGTAATTATGCTAATTCAGTTGTTGAGAATACAGTTTTTCAATTTCACAGAGCAAAATATCTCTTTCTCTCTTTCTCCATTTTTTCTTCCCTGTGATAGGTATTCTTGCATGCAGGTGTTCTTGGACTCAGAAGTTGGATTTGACAACTTCAACATGGTATCAGAGCACAGACCTGCTGTAGCCTGTTCCTAATTTTGAAGAATTTTGGGTTGAAAGGGTTAGATCTGGCTTTCACAGTTTTACAGGGTATTTTTGTGTGGATTTGGGTTACTACTTTCGTTGGGTGCATTTTGGGCTCAAACAGACCTCACAATTGGATTCAGAGCGTCCAAAAACCCATATTTTCATATATGGCATGCCCTATTTGAGCATAGTTGCACTAGGAGGCAAAAAAATTTAGGCCCCAAGGCTGTATGGCCTCAGGGCACGATTTACGAGGTGAAAATCGCAAAAAAAAATTAAAAAAATGCAATTTTTGGTTTTATTTTAGCGTCGCCCGTTATAATTGGCAGCATCGCCGGTGCGTCACTCGGCCACCGCCACCGGCGGCAACTGCCGAGCCGCCAGCACTGTGGTCACCGCTAGCGGCAAACCGCCAGCGCCGACCGCTGGCCTCCAGCCCCTGAGGGCCTTTCATGTGACCGGTGCCCGCGCCCAGGAGCCAAAGTCCTTAGCCCTTGAGGGCTATGTATTTTTTAAAAAAACCTTTTTGCAGCTACCTTCATGAAATCGGCGTATCTTGCTCGTTTTAGCTCGGATTTTCGAATGGAAATAAGCGTTGGAAAGCTGGTTCCGAGCCCAATCTAATTGATGAGGATATTTTTTCTGATTTTTCTGTTTTGCAGTCATTTTTTCCAGTCAAAGTCATAACTTTTTTTTGCATTCCCGGAGCCATATCTTTTGCACACGGACTCTGTTTTTCGCAAACGAGTAGGCGTCGGAAAGCTCTTCTCATGCTCTTTCCAGAACAGTAACTTTTTTTATCAAAAATTTACCAGTACATAGAATTTTGTCTGAAGCATTTTTTGCTTTCTCAAGCTTTTCAGCTTTAAAAATTGTACTGGGGTTTGGGTTCTCGTATTGTGGGGGGGTGTTTTTTTCTTGCTTTCTGTATTTTCCATCAGAAAACCAAAACACCAAAACTCTCAAAACAATCAAACCCTTCTGCATCTTCTGTCTATTCTGAAAGATCACATAATAATAAAAAAAACAAGCAGGCACAGGTGCAGGGTTTAATGGTAGACTCTTCTTCGATTGAGTGTCTTTCCCCACACAATTATCATACCTGGAAGGCACAGATGACAAGACTTCTCATGTCCAAAGGTTTATGGTCATGTTTGGATGATGTTCAACCTCAGTTGCAATGTCAATTTGAGATCTTTCAACACAGGAACAGAATGGATGAGGCCATGGGATTGTTATCCTTGCATGTTTCAGACAGTCTTCTTTTCCATCTCGAGGGTTGTGCAACTCCACGAGCTATGTGGTTGAAGTTTGAAACACTCTTTAGCACCATTAATCAGTTCTGAGCACTTCAGATTGAGGCAGAATTGGCCACTTTGGTACCTGATTCCTTTCCTTCTATTGAGGATTTTCTGATGAAATTCAAATCTCTCAGATCTTTGTTACAGGGTTGTGGTAAAAACAAAACAGATACTGAGTGTATTTACCTGATTCTATCTAAGCTTCGAGGATCCTTCCAGATTTTCTCTTCTACCTTCTATTCCACCATGGATGCTTTGGGTCCACATTTTACCATGCCTTCTCTTGAGGTATTCTATGATCGATTGACATGAGAGCAAGCCAAGCTCACACAGTTGGATACTCTTCCTGGATCAAAGAATAAAGCATTGGTTGCTCAGCCATCCCAAGGGAAACAGAAGCAGAAACAGAAGCCCAAAGACAGATTCAGTTGGCAGTGAGAGTTCCTCCAAGCCACCACCTAAAACAAATTCAAAACCACAATCCACTCCTAAACAGGGTAAATCTTCTAAGTCTGGTGAGTCTTCCTCCAAGACAAAGAAGAATCCAGGTGATCCTTGTAGCTTTTGTGGCAAGGAAGGACATCTAGTTTCCAGGTGTTGGAAACGATTAGAGGCTTTGGAGGAAGCCATGCAGCAACATCATATTTCCTCACCTCAGCCCCCTTCTCCATCCACGGGGAAAGGTCATGATCTTTCTGCACAAGCCTCTTCTTCAAGATCCACATGGATTATTGACTCTGGTGCTTCGCACCATATCTCACACTCACAGGATTTAGTCACTGCACTTGCTCATAGTGCTACTTCACATATTGCAGTTGGTGACTCCGCAAAACTTGCAGTTCAGGGTTCAGGTATTGTTTCATTGGATGGTGGTTGTCTTTAGGATGTGCTTCTGGTTCCTAAAATTTTGACAAACCTTCTATTTGTTTATCAGATTTTCCACTCTGGCTCTGGTAAGACAGTTGAGTTCTCACCACATGATGTGGTTATTCGAGACCTTCACGATCCTGACTTGGTTGTGGCTACTGGAAGTGTGGATTCTGCATCTCGCTTATACAGATTTGATGGCTTTGAGAGTTTAGACACTGTTGGTTCTTCTCTTATTGCACATGAAGATTCAGTGAGCATGCTTTGGCATGAGCGTTTTGGCCATGTCAATTACAGATATTTACAGCAGATGAGTACTTAGGCACTTGTGATTGGGCTCCCATAGATTTCTTGTACTGATGGTGTATGTCAAGGTTGTGTTCTTGGAAAACATCATCGAGATCCTTTTCCGAAGGGTCGAGCCACTCGTGCTAGGGCACCCTTAGAGTTGGTACACAGTAATCTTATGTCCTTTCCAACTCCTTCTTTTTAAGGGGCCCGCTATGTTCTCACCTTTATTGATGACTTCTCCAGACGTACATGGGTGTACTTTCTTAAGTACAAGTCTGATGTCTTTGACTCATTCAGAATTTTTAAGACATTTGTGGAGAAGCAATTTGGACTTTCTATCAGGAGGATACGCACAGATAATGGGGGGGAATATGTAAATGAGGCTTTTACAGATTTTTGCACTGAGCATGGTTTACAACATCAGTTTACTGTCCCTTACACCCCTCAGCAGAATGGTGTCACTGAGAGAAATAACAGAACCTTACGGGAGATGGCAAATTGTATGATACAGTCTCGAGCTATGAGTTCTTCATTCTGGGCTGAGGCAATCAATTGTGCCCATTATATTCAGAATCAGATGCCTCATAAGGCATTGCAACATATGACTCCTGAGGAGGCTTGGACCCATGTCAAGCCTGATGTTTCTACATTCTGAGTTTTTGGTAGTGAGGCTTGGGCATTTATTCCTGATGCTTAGAGGAAAGCCATGGAGAGGAAGAGCCGACCACTCATATTTGTTGGCTACTGTGAGGATGTTAAGGCATACAGGTTGTTTGATCCTAATTCCAGAGAGGTCTTGTTTCGACGAGATGTCCAGTTTGATGAGCGCTATCCTCAGATGGATTCTCCATCACCAGCTTCTCCCTCATTGCCTACTCCTCCCTCTTCATCACTTGAGAATTACTTATCTCTTGAGGATGATGTAGATGATGATCCACCATCTCCACCACCACCAGTTGCTCCATCTTTGCCAAGGTGGGCCCGTGTCACTGTTGATGCAGCTGGTTGTTTGGCAGGTGATCCTTCAGATACTCGTCGTACTCGTGCTCAGACATTTGGTTCTAGTCTTTTGAGTCATGCCATTTTGGATGATCCTCAAAAGTTTTCAGAGGCAACAGGTCACCTTGAGTGGGATATGGCTATGGATGAGGAGTATTCTTCTTTGATGAAGAATCATACTTGGGATCTTTGTCCTCTTCCTAAGGGAAGAAAGTTGGTTCGGTGCAAGTGGTTGTACCATACCGAGTATGCTGTAGATGGTTCTATTGATAAGTATAAGGCTCGTCTTGTTGCAAAGGGTTTTTCTCAGGTGGAGGGTATTGATTACTCCGAGACCTTTGCCCCTTTTGCTAAGATGAATTCTATTCGCTTTGTACTTTCACTTGCAGCTTCACAAGGATGGTCAGTGTTTCAGATGGATGTGAAGAGTGCCTTCTTGCATGGTGACCTACATGAGGAGATCTATATGGAGCAGCCTCAGGGTTTTGTGCAGGACACTTCTTTGGTTTGCAGACTTCGGCGTTCATTGTATGGTCTCAAACAAGCCCCTCGGGCTTGGTATGAGAAGATGGACTCTATTTTACTTTCCACACACTTCACATGTTGCCATTCCGATCACACCATGTACATTTGGCATCAAGAGGGTGATCTTTTGATTCTTGTGCTATATGTCGATGATCTCATCATTACAGGTAGCTCATCTTCCATGATTCAGGATGTTCAGTGAGCTTTGATGGAGCGGTTTGAGATGACAGATCTTGGACTTTTGCACTATTACTTGGGCCTGCAGGTTATTCAGTCTTCGGATGGGATTTCCTTATTTTAGCAGAAGTATGCTCTTACTATGCTCCAGCGCTTTGGCATGCTTGATTGCAAGCCTGCCCCCACACCTTTTCAGTCAGGTGTTGTCTTGTCTTCCACTTGTACTACTTCTTCTGTGGATACTACTTTGTATAGACAGTTGGTTGGCAGTTTGTTGTACCTGACACACTCTCGTCCTGATCTTTCCTTTGCAGTTGGCCTTGTCTCTCGATTCTCACATGATCCACATGAGTCATTGGCAAGCATCCAAACATATTTTGAGGTACATTCGGGGCACCACTCATTATGGCATTCACTACACATCAGGATCCCCTCACATTGTTGGCTTTACTGACTCAGATTGGGCTGGTGATGTCGATGATCGAAAGTCTACTTCTGGCTTTATTTTTTGCCTTGGTTCTGGTCCTATTACATGGTCTTGCAAGAAGCAGTCTGCTATTGCATTATCATCTACAGAGGTTGAGTATCGAGGAGCAGTGTTAGCTAGTCAAGAGGTTTTATGGCTTTGACAGTTGATGGATGAGTTTGGGTTTCCTCCTAATAGTCCCACTATGCTTTGGTGTGACAATCAGAGTGCCATTCATATTTCTCGCAACCTAGTGGAGCATCAGCGGACTAAGCACATTGAAATCCACATGCACTTCATCAGGCAGTTGATTCAGGATGGCTCTCTCATCTTGGAGTACATTCCTACAGAGGAGCAGGTTGCAGACATCTTCACTAAACCTTTGGCATCGCCGCGCTATCTTCAGTTGCGCTCCATGCTTGGGGTGAAGGAAGTTGTCCTTGGGGGGTCTCAGTGAGGCCTTCCTTCCTTCTTTCATGTTTTTTTAGCATGCTTTCTTCTCTTTTTGGAGTAGAGTTTTTCCCATGAGGTTTTCTCTATTTCTCCACTTTACAGAGATTTGGTTGTAATTGGGTACCTTATCTGGCCTTGTTGCCGGGACCCAAGTTTACTTTCTTGCATTGTAGTTACCTTTGCTTTCTTGCATATGTTTGTAGCTGCACTTTTGCTCATCTTAAGGGGGGGTGTTAGAGTAAAGGTTTAAATTTAATCATGTTAATTAAATTACCTTTATCTCCTTCTTAACATTTCACCTTAGTTTGCATAATAAGACATTTAATAATTATATTAATTATTAAATGTATTATCCTTTTAGGGTTTTGTTGATCTCCTTTCTTAAGGATTGATCTTTTATGTAATTATGCTAATTCAGTTGTTGAGAATACAGTTTTTCAATTTCACAGAGCAAAATATCTCTTTCTCTCTTTCTCCATTTTTTCTTCCCTGTGATAGGTATTCTTGCATGCAGTTGTTCTTGGACTCAGAAGTTGGATTTGACAACTTCAACATCTAACACCTATACCAACTTAATCGTTAAGCATTTGAAGATGATGTGACCATTATTTTTTGAGATTTTTTCTATATAAATAAATATGTACATTTTTTAAAATTTAAAAATAATTTGTCTTTTTACATAACTTTTAGTAACTTATTTTTTAAAAGTTAACAGTATTTTTAAAAGGTGACATTACTTTGGTAAAATATAACTTTATTGTAGAGAGGATAAGTTATAAATTTTTAAACATAGATTCATAACAACAATATCTAGTGCAAATATATTTTTTCACAATTTTTTGTTTCATTTTTTTCTAATAACTTTTTAAAGTGAGATTAACTATAATTTACATAGGTTATTTTGATAATAATAAATTTTATTTATATGCATTTGAATTGACTTTTTTTTTTTTTTGAAATAAGAACATCAATACTTAGTGCACTGATATTTTTCAAAAAAAAAATCTATTCTATTATTTTTCCATGTTTGCGGAACAAAGACCTTGACAATTGTTGAAAAACCTATGTTCACTAGAAAATTAAAAAACAAATATAATAATAAAATTAGTTCTTTTCAAAATTATACTCATTGGAAAGTTTATTTCAAGTGTTATGATCCTACAAATTATCCTATCGTATTCATTCTAGTTGCTAGTCCAACCCAAGGTTAGAAACAGAAAAAAAGAGAAAAATTTGAGGCATAAGATGGAAAAGCCACTTTTAGGACCTTTGTTGAAAGGTATTCAAGGACCTTCAAATGAAGGTATGTCATTTACATGATTTAAAAAAAAAACTTCGAAAGAAGGTAGATTCTATAATTGGTAAAAGAATAAAAAGGGACCTTCAAACGAAGGTCCTTTTTTACCATTTATTGAAATTACCTTTGTTCAAAGGTTTTTTACATTTTACATCTTTGAACGAATGTTATTTTTTCCCCGCCTTTGAATGGAGATGTTTCTTAATTTTTACCTCCATCAAAATTTTAAAAATGTGATGTCCCAAGTTTGGGACTCACTATTGTGGGTTTAGCCCAATATGTCATTCTATTCCATATTTGGGAAAATACACAAACAAGATTAATTTAAATTTTGTGGCCAAATTAAGAATTTTCTTGGCGACCAAAACCAATCTCTAGGAGGCCACTTGGAAATTTGTTTTATTTAGCAAGGAGACTAGAATCATAGAGTCAATTTCATAGATAACCTTTCTCCATCTATTAGCATAAGCTCTTTCCAAATCTTTTATAATCGCCCAAGCTTCCATATAGATTTTATTTTTATAGCCCTTATCATGATGACATCTCACACTTGTTTGTGCTCATAGGATCTTTTATTTAGCATTCATGGTTACTTGCATTTATAACCCTATTTGGAGCAAAATTAGGGGCATCTTGTTAACTATAATTCTAGGTGCTTTCATGAGCATACCTTACTAGATTTTTATGGTGTCACATGATGCAATATTAGATTCCTATATACTTATTGAAATTTCCATGGTGGTTATCATTTTTACATGTATTTTTATTATAAACTAATTATATTTTTTATATATGCAACTAATTGGACCCTGGGCATTCAAGGTCTCTTATATTCTTTCTTAAGTATGGTTTTAGTGACAATATCATGACCTTGAACTACTTTTTAGTTGGTATCATGCATCACTTATACTACCCCAAGGTTATATTCACTATTTTGTTTCCCCTAGATGCTAACCTTGTTTACAAGTGTAATATCCCTCACACACATACTCTCTTTATTTTATTTTAGTTGTAGGAAAATTATTCTTATTTTAAAATTCTTGTGTGATGTTACTCATTGAATTCCTTTCAATTTTAAAAATTTCTAAGATAAAGTAATCATTTCAAGGGATCGCATACTAAGAAGCAACATTCATATCCTTTTTATAAGTATTTTAATAAATTTACTTTCACGTTAATTTCTTGATTTTACTTTGACATGAATTCTCATGGTAGTTCACATGCAATTCAAAATGGAAGAAAATTATAATTAAAAAAATTATAGACCTTGTAATTTCCCCCTTTGTTTTAGGTTTAGTTCGACCCAATTTATTTCTTATACAATGAAAAATATACAAGTGGTACATTTTTTTCTAAAAACTAGCAATTAACCTAAACCCTACCCAGTTCCATTTGTACTAACTCCTAGGGGCTATTTCTAATTCTTAGTCTTACCTATTTTCCACTTAAAATCCATGATTTGTGCTAGAATTGATCCAAGTTAGTTTTTCAATTCACACTCATGAGCTTAGAATATTTAGTTTTCAAATTCAAGTGTAAGGTTAACCTAAATATTTGGAGATGTATTTAAGGACTAACCCTAGTTTATTTTTAGGCATCTAATCATCAGTTAGTAAGAGCATCTAAGATACATCTATTCTCATTATTAGAGTATTTATTACTACATTACCCACTTGCATCATCTAGGGGGAATCTCTTGCATGTTTGCATGTTATCTTTGATCATTTCCAAAATTCCTTAACTCAGTATCCTAAGGGTTTGACCAAAGAGAGACATATTCCTTATCATTGACAAACTTTTGACCATACACAATTGCAATTCTTATATAGAAAAACATACAAGCATCATGGTGAATTGAGAATGAACATTAAAAATATTATAGAGATAATATCCATAGTCATGTAGGTTGGTTTTGTAGTTTTGTGGTCAATCTTGTAATCATGGAAGTGACCCACAATGGTAGATTATGAGTTTGTAGATCCTAAATTTTATTTAAGGCATTCTTAATTTTCATTTATATCCATAGAGATCATTTATAACCACCTATCACAACATATTAACATCAAATTAATAACAAAATATTATTATTTTATATATCTAATTCCCATATTTTAACACTACACTTTATAAACTTTCTAATGCCAACTATTTTAATTATTATTGTTTAATTTATATATTCTACAATTTTTATATAAAAAATTGTGTTCTTTCAAAATATGTTATTTTTTCTTGAAAATATATAACATTAAACATAAATTTCTATTGTAAATTGTTAAAATTTCAAATAATAGATAAAAATCAATTAATCATTAATAATTATTTTTTATAATAATTACCTTTCCTTACTAATACATAAATTAATTTAATCAATCTCTTTCTATACTTAAATGATAGACAAAAGGTCTTTTTGATAACCCCTCATCCATATTTAAATTGTGTGGATATTTAACTATTATCATATCTTCTCTTAGCATGCTTTTAAAATAATGGTATTTTTTTATAATGATCTAGTTAAGATGGTCATTTATTACCTTTTTGGTTGAGAGCTAATATTACAATCTATTTGCAACCTTAATAATCCCTTATCTTTAAAGATATTTTTCAAGTACCTATTTTCTTGCTCCAAGTGATCATCATCAAAATTGTTTCATAACTCTAATGATGAAAGATCTTACAAATACATTTTTTTTATATTGATGGTCGATGAAATGAGGAACATGTAAAAACAAAGACATGTTTCCATTTCTTTTAAAATTCTAAGTAAGATGTGTCTTCTTTAAATGTTCAAGAAAGAAATACCATTATTATACTTTACTTTTATTTTAAATTTAATGATATCATACATTCTATTGAAGTGTGTACAAACATTCCATGAATTTCTCATGGTGTGACCAATTCAAGTTAATATCATTTACAAGACATCTTCATCATTTCGATTTGAAATACATAGAAATGAGTGTACTTTTTTCACATGCCATCATACATCTTTCCTTTTATACACTCAAATATATTTCCAACAAACACAATCTTTTATTTATAGTTATCCACTTACACAATGTGAATGAATCATTATACCATTATCCAATTCTATATGTATCTACACCACTTACCTAAATTTACATCAACTTGCTTTAAAACCATTTCCAACATAAAATCTTTAAATTTTTATATGATATGATTATTAACATAAATGTTTAAGTCTTGATATCATATAAATATGATATTAGGATTTTTTAAGTAAAGAAACTATGTACTTTTTCACATTACTCTCAACATGATTGTGCCTTTTGATTACAAAGAAAAAGTTCCATGTTTTCAATGAAGACTTCGTTCCATAAAGTAACTTTTAATATACAATTATAAAGTAATGTTCTCCATGATAAACACTTGCCTTAGGAACGTATAATGGAACTAGTGTGTTGGTACCACCATATTTGCAAATTCTTGGCTTTACACTTGTCCACTTTTCAGCATCTTAGCCCATGCTTTCACATCAACCTATCATGACGTGCAATGTTAGACTTTTACACTCGATTGGCTGTAAAAGAGTGTGGAGTGGGCATATGCTTTTTGGGAAAATGAGGTTGGTACTATCATGGATGTGAAAGTTTTACTTTTTTCAATTGTCTAGATCAGATTGTATAGCTCTTAAAAGATACCCATTAGCTTTTTATTTGCAATAGAAATGTTTCAACAAACCCTCACATTTCAAACACTTATCATGTTCTTTTATTGTCCAATGCTTTCTTTATTTAGAAAATCAATAGAAGTTGATCTAAATGGATGATGTCATGCCATGTAGGGAAAAATACCCTTCCAAATATTTAGAATAGTTAAATGGAATAAAGTAAATAATTAAATTAATTTGTATATTGGATGGTTGAGTTGTTAAAAGGTTTGGATAATTGTTTTAGGTTCAAAATTTAACAATTTGTATTGAGTATGGGTTAGGTTGTGGCTTATGAATTGTAGTAGCTCACTGGGTTCTAACATACACTTGAAGTATAGAGTGTTATCTAATTGTTGGGTCATTAGTTCTCCCAATAACAAAAAACAATAGATAAATGAGTTAAGTTTAGACAAACACATATATGCTCTTAGCTCTATGTGTAGTGCGGAACACTCCATTGTAGTGACTACTTTTTTATCCAATTTAGAAATATGTTATTAGATCTACATAAGTAGGGTTCTTTAACATATTGGAACATGAATCATGTTCTACATGGGGTTAAAACTACACAAATATGAAATTAATCCTCAAATTAATGGTCATAATCCTACAACTTTTGGCCATAATATTGCAATGTGTGGCTCTAATCCTATAACTTGTGGCCCTAATCTTTGTGTTCTTGCTCTTTAAAATATTTCACGTGCAAATATGTATTGGGTGGTGCTTAGAAGAACCACTTCAACTTGCTACCAAGTGGAAGAATTTGTGTCTTGTCTTGATTGCAATCTCTTATTAAATATCAAAATTTAATAGTCTTTCAATGAGATTGACAACATGCCACACAATGAAAAATGCTTAGATGCATGTCCTTATATATAGATGTTAATATAATGATTGATCTAGATGTTTGCAAATGACATATGAATGATTGTTGTCAGTGCTATAAGATCTTTTTATCATGATCTTCATGGTTTAGGGCTTTTCCATTTTATACCACCCTAGAATTCAAATTTGAATATTTTATGCATGATTCAAAAGGTAACATCTAGTTAGGATTAGGTTGGATTTGGTCGAAATAAAATTTGAATTTAGAAAGTGGAGTTTGATCAAGGTTGTTTAGGTAGTCATGGTCTAGGAAAATGAATAGAAAGGATAAGGACTAGGTCCAAACCACTAAGAATATTGACTTAGGTTAAATTCAAGTATGTGTTGAATACCAACTCCAAAAAAATATTCAATTTGAGAACTCAACTTTGTATAGTTCAAAACAAGTCCAAAATAAGCTAGAAAAAGTGCTAGGTACGCACATTTCACCTCCACACATATATAAAAATATGTTAAAGCTTAGAGAACGCAACTTATAACTAGGGCACAATGGTTTGTTTACAATAGAAATTGAGAATAACCAATCAATTAGGTTGTGTCAATGGATGATAACTTAGAAGAAGTTGAGAATAATCAATTAATTTTATTGTATCAATGAATTATGACCTAGCAAAACTTAAGAGCAACTAATCAACTAAATTATATGAGTTAATAATAACATAGCAGAAGCATGAGAACAACTTTATTTTGGACCCACTTTGACCTATTTATCTAATATATAATGATTAGTGTACAAGTGACAAGTTTATGCATGAAAGTTGGTAATCAATTAGAGCCTTGATCAAACTACCTTTACACATCCCAAATATTTAGATTCAATCTTTATTCCATCTATTCATTGACCTAGGTTGAATCGACAAGTTACAAATTTAACCTTGGTTCATATCCATAAAGTTACAGATTTGATCCCAAGATTTTAAACCCACATTTAATCATGATGCCAAGTTATTTGCTTTCCAACTAATCATTAATTGTTGACTTTGAGCATAACATAACAAAATTTGTATGCTAAGGTGTTGTATGAGAGGACAAACCCTAATTCATTTTATTTATCCATCACTTATTTGATCTCCACGTTATCAATTAACATTACATCATCATCATTAGAGCCACATTATGCATCTTGTGTAGTTGCTTCTAGCTCACCTTCAAACTTGTCCAAAATATTGAATCAATTCAAGATGTTTGACTAAGGAAAAACTTCTTACATAACACACTTCAATGGTATCTATAGATACCACCATTTTCATATAATAAAGACAAGCAAGTTTGTGTAGGTTAGAAGTGCATAAGTCAACTCCACACATGTGAGGATTATATTTATAACTACATGAACAACCCATACTACAAAAAAACATCTTGTGGTCTATGAAAACGTTACAATCCTATATTTTATTAAAATATGTAAAATTGAATCACAAAATATACAATTTATAACATAAAACCTCTACATCACTTAAATATATCTTTATCAAATTTAAAAAACCATAAATCATTGTCTCAACTTTTATGCACACTAAATTGTTCATTATTGCCCTATTATATTGATTAGCTTAGATAATTTTTCAAAACAAGTCTATTTAACTTATTCTCACAACCAAGTTGGGAAGACAAGCACCTATTACAAGTTGAAAACAACTAATCACCAACAAACAATAGTCTAATCACTAATCACTAGTGAAAAAATAGCTGATACCCGAATTGTACAAGTGAATTTGTCATGAGGGTAGTTGTAGTACTAATGTTGTAGTTGTAGTACTAATGTCATCATTTATGGAAGCTAATGTGGTAATGTGGATAATTGGGTACTATGTGCCTTCTATCTAGCCAATAAAAATGGGTTTCATGTGACATGGCGTGCACCAAGGGAGAGGGACCACACAAGCAAATATCTGCCACATGTCAAACTAGGAAGGACCACATTCGTAGACAATTTCAATGGTAGATTTTTTGATTTAGTGTCCATAATTAATGGGTTTGAATGAGAAGCATAGAGGATGTCCTTTGAGGAGAGGAAGCTTCCCTTTCCAATCAGATTTATAGATGAGAAGATGACTACAAAAAGTCAATATGACATTTATAAGGGTTGAAAAAGACATCCATTAGGCCCACTAGAGGTCTGCAATCCATGCTCCATGGACCCTCTCAAAAGCTATCATTTTCTAGATGGTCTTGGAAAGTAGTTGATTACTTTTCATGTACACCATAATTGGATCCGTGATTCCTTAGTGCCTAAGATCATAGGGCCCTTTTATAGGGCAAATCGTGGACAAACCAGTCCCATGAAATAGTATGACCTCCAACTTAGAGTCAACTACTAAACCATTAGACAAGATTTTAGGATCTATTGCATTCATAAAGTATATTTGGGTTACTAAATAATGTTGTAGAAAATAAGCAACTTTTTCAAGTAAAGATAATTAAATTAATCTTAAAATTAATAAGTTGTATTTGATAAATCTACTTTAATTATCCTTTATGTAAAAAAAAATATTAAACAAAAATTTAAAATTAAAAACTATTTTTATTTATTTTTAATTATAGTTGATTAGTGAAAATATCTTTTTATAGAGAAGGAAGTATGACTTTTTATTAATTGAAATAGAAATTACTTATCATTGAGAACTTGAAATTCTTTTTGTTAGGAAAAGGTATGATGTCCATCTTGCATAACATTGGATTAATTTAATTATGTAAAATAAATATTTGTTTGTGGTGCATCTTAGATGATGTGTTTAGCCACATTAAATATTCATTTGGGTCCACTTGTAAAGTTGTATGAAACATTGCAATAGTATTTTATGTGTGGGTTGCACATTGGAAAAATATTTAATAGTGAAAAAACTTAGTACCAAAAAGTAAATGAGCGGGGAAATGGTTTTTTAAGCTCATGGTATTAGTCGCATGGTTTATGTAATACCACTTGGTGGTTTTGTGCAATTTAATGTCTATAAAAGAAAGCACATGTGTAGTTGTCTAGGGTTGGCCATTTTGGGGTTGGCTTGTAGAGAATCTCTTATAGGTTGCACATGTGAGAGTTTGAAGTGACATGGGATGTTACATGCTTGTTCACATGGAATGCATGTAGAGAGCTTGATATTTCAAAAGTATTCAAGTAGACTTTGTAGATGTATTGAAATGATATCATTTTTGAGTGATGACGACTTTTGGATTTCAATTTTTTTTATTTTGAGGGTTTTTCCAAGGTATATCTTGTCATGTTTTGATGGTATGTTACCTATTCTTTTGCATATGGATTCTGAATATTTGTTTGCATGATTTTCTCTATTTGGGTTATATGGAAATCATCATAGATGGATGACAACTTCCTTTCACTTTTTTGGAAACCTCTATCATAGACACCAATGTGTCATATGAACATCTTTGTGTTGTGTTGTCATCCAACCCAAATGTAAAATAAAAATTTCCACCATATACAAAAATACCTCCTATACATAAAGAATGTAAAAGACAAAATTTTAAAGTAGATATAATTACCATAATGACAAAAATGCCAAAAAATAATTATTTAAATATTCAAAGAAAATAAACTAAAATATTAAAAGAAGAATTGAAAAAGGTATCACCAAGTAATGTCACCTCTTCTCCAACAAAAAAATGCAAATAAGAAAAGAGAGAAAATAATAATTTATGGTTGTTAAGGGGCTTGCTTCAATCAAACCTCTATTTTGGTATTTCTACCTTCATGATAGCCTATATTTTTTATAATATTTAAAAGATAATACTAATTGTTTAAATTGAAAATGAGAATAATTGAAATAGGGATAAAATTCCAATACACTATGCTAGCACTTAAGATTTTGTAAATAATAGTGAGAAATACAAATAAAGAGAAAGGAAAAAATGTCACAAGAAAAAAATCACCTAGAAGCTTGTGAGAAACCCCTAAGAAGACTGTTGTTTCCTTGCCTTAATCATTTACCACAATCTCACAAAGATATTACTAAAAAATAATGTAAAAACCACATGCAGAGAGCTAGTATGGTTGCATAGCTTGTTGGTTTTTCTTGAGAATGAAAGAGCTTCTTAGAAAAAAGATGTAAATTTAGAATATAATTAAAAATCCAACTTGGAAGACCAAAATAATAAGTTAGAAGGTGGACTAAAAGTTGGAATCACATGCAAAGTTGTTACTTCTTGAACTATTAGTTAGACCAAGAGAAAATCATGCTCAAACGACCACTAGAATAAAAAAAAATTGGATGACACTAGCACATTGCATGAATTCCTACACATTGCACTCCCATCTTAGAAACTTTGGACTCAGACAACATAGATCATCATAAAAATTCCAAAGATAAAAAATGAAAGTGCTAACATTTTATGTTTAAGGCACTTTATATCAAAACGCTAATGTGAGGACATGATATAGCATGTGAAATTGCAAGGGTGTAAAATTTTTGACACTACAAGTTGTCTAACATCCAAAACCACAATTTTGTCTTAAATGAGATAGTGGAAATAGTTGTTGTAATCTTTAGATTTTTTGGCCCATCAAATTTTAAGTAGTTATATATTGCACCATAATTATAGTTACATGAAAGTTATAGAGGACCTATGCCATAATAATACTTTATAGGGTAGAAAGGGTAGCCTCTAGTCTCATAGGAAACATTAACAAATAAGGTGGCTAGTTCTTTCATATTGACATCATAAGGCTTAGATGTAACAAATCCTTTGAAAAAATTGGAAACATTATAATTATAAAACCTCTTTCCTTTACACCCACTACCTTCCCCTCTAACAATAGAGTTAAAAAAACCACCAATAACAATGGAACCCACCCTAAATACCATTGTTGGTAGAAGGAGAAGAATAAAAATAAGGGCCTTGTTTGTAACCTTATCCAAATTAATCATTACCCATTCCATAATATCCATAATTAATGCAATATTTAATTCATTGGAACACTTACAATACTAACTCCCACATCCACTAATACAAATATCATAATAATTACACACAATTAACAAGATGAGGATATGATTCTCTAACTCTATTTCATAGCCATGAATTATTTTTTGTGGTTTTTCTCACCCATTAGTTAAGAAATATGGTTAATATGCTTTTCATCCAAGCCTTGAAGTTGGGATTAAAATTTATTAAATTATTTTACAATCCCATTATTATCCTTTGATCATTGTGGCTAGGTTTGAAATGATAAATTAGTACATAATATTTGAAATTCAATTTTCAAGTGTTAAAAACTACAACACATTCTTAGTATAAGCACCAAGGAGAGAAGTTTTCCATGAACAAACAAAGTGAAAAAGAGTGGGAAAGGAGGATGTAAGGGAATAATAGAGAATTCAAGCATGGGAGCAAGACCAAAATTAATGCAAGATGGAATTGGTCTTGGCATAGAAAGGGAAAGAAGGAAGTGCATAAATAAATTTGAGCAAGTTTCCAATAAGAAGTTTAGCATGGACAATCTTCCATGTAGTGAGTTGGGCTTGTGAATTAACTTTAGATTTCTAAATGAAGAGGTTGGGTTTGTTTTATTTAATCCACTTGAATTTACAATTTTATATGTTGTTGATCCAATGTGCAAGAAGTAAAGAATGAAGAAGTTTTTTGTAGAAAAATTTGAAAGATTGGGAGGGATAAGATTTTGGAGTTCAATAATTAGAAATTAATCTTTACATGAGAGGTTGAAACAAAGCTCAATTTATCTCCATATTGTCCACTCAAGGTTTGTAACATCCCACATTTTTCAAAACACTTAGATACCTTTTTGAATATGCATTTACCTTTGAGGCTAGGAATGATTCCTAGAAGTTTCTCTTATAGTTGGATCAACTAGTTCCACCAAATAGAGGATGTGGTAAAACTAAGGCCATGAATTAGAGACTAATCAAACCAAGATAATTTAGATGAAATTAACTATCAATCCTTCTAAATACTATTGAAGGAGGTTAGACCTTTGGCCTTAAAGAATGGATCTTGAAGAATCTTATTGATATACTATATTGCGTCCCATGAGTGACTTGATGTAGTAAATTATAGGTAGAAGTAGACTAATTATTTTCAAGGATTATTCACTTTAAGCACTCTCACAATCCATTCGACCATCAAGTAGAATCCTTGAGCATATGGATCAATGATACATAAATTTCCTTTTTCTTTTAGGAGAATGTAATGTAGCCAAGAGGTAGTGGGTATGCCTTTTTGGTTGCCCCATTCGACCTTGAAGAATATTTTGATAAGTTGTTTTAGTTGATTATAGTAGGTTCTATAGGGTAACCAATAAGATAAAATATATACATAACTCCCCAAGAGTATCTTGGTTTTTAATCCCAACCAATGAATTATCTTGATATGAAGGGTTGACATACATAGTTGTAAGCCTTCTCAAAATGTAGTTTTATGAGAAGACCATTTTAAGAAGGTTTTGAATAGATTCAGTCATCTTTTAGGCCAGAAATAGATTGTATAATATAATAAAACAACAAAGAAATTAGTTTGATTGGGTCTCATAATTTTTTGAGTGATAGGTTTGAGTTTTCAGGCCAATTTTTTGACAATCATTTTGTAAGATGTGTTAAGTAAAGTTATGAGATTCTTACCATTAATAATAAACTATTATTTACCCTTGGTATACTTTTAATTATTCCTTGACTGATGGAAACTCCTATGGTCTAGTTTCAATGCTTTCAAGGCAGATACTATAGAAATCTGCATGTATGTGTGGAGCCAAAATGGACATAAAAATCAACTATAATACCATCCATCTTGGAATTTTTTCTAGAGCTAGGTTGGCTTCCTTAATCTCATTCATGAATAGATATTGATCAATATTTGTGTTGTAATTAAGGTCAATTTTGTAGGGGATGCAAATTGTAATGTTCTCTTTAATAATTAGAATGAGAGGGTGTTGAGTCATTAGTAAATAGTTAAAAGGAAGAAAGGTGTATAAAAATACTTCCTAAACTAATTCTACAAGATATTATTATACAAATTTTAGAATCTATTTACAATTAAAAAAAAGGAGAAAAATATATAAAACATAAACAAATCATACCATAACATTGGTGTGTGAGGGGAAAATCTTTTCAAGAGAAAACCCCACACTCTAAAGAAATCCATGTATTATTTAGTAATCTAAACATGATTATAATATACTTGTAGACTAAGACTATATAGGAGTATCACCAACCAAAGATATAGAGTAATTTTGGTAATATAACAATACTTATAAAACTCACTATCCATACTTCCATCTCAAGCACCCAATAAATAGGAGATTTTTTTTTTTTAAAACAACAAAATAGCAACAAGGAAACTATGAGTTAAAACCACTTAAAATTTAGTATCCAAATCCCTAGTTAGAAATCCAACACTCAAATCCCAAGATGAATCCATAGGCTAAGAATACCATATTCCTTCATCTTGCCATACAATCATCATAATCCACTCAATAATGTAGGTTTTTCATTTTGGACTTATTATCTCCTTTAAAATATTCCTTATGACATATTGTAACATTATCATAAGTTGGTCCCCAAGTGTAACTCCCTCTTACAACTATTTTCTATGTCATATATATGGTTTTAAATTTCCAATGCATGATGCCCAACCTTAAGAGGCCATAACTCTTGATTCAAGAGGTTGATTAGGATCATTTTTTTTAATTGAAAAGTGTAATAGTTACATTTCATAGGAATTAGGGAATCAATTTTTTTCGGTAAAATATGCAAAGCATATGAATAATTCATTACTATAATAATTAAAGACATTTAGTTTGAGAGATACATTAGGAAAGGCCCATATAGACAAAATAGACTAAATAAAGGGCTTGAGTCAAAGAAAAAACCCAAGTCGATGTAGACTATACAAAATATGGCTCCTGAAAAAGCTAGATAATCCTTGAGATAACAATCATGATAAAATTAGAGAATATATGCCAAATAAAATTAGAAAACAATAGAGACATTGACCCAATCATCGTCTAGGAGGAACAGTGATATTTATGTCATGTACGGGTCCAATCTATTCACCATTTTTATTAGATGATTATTCTTGAGTTATTTTGTTCATAGGAGATGCCAAATGAGGTTGAGTGAGAAGAAGGATGGTCTAAAATAAATAATACACCCAAGTCAAGAGATTCTCATCCAAGTCCTTGTGATTAGATTGAAGAGAATTGTGAGCTATAACATGACATACATTATGGATTCCATGGTTAATTGAATGGAAGATGCAATTTATGGCCAATGGTTTTTGTAAATTTGAATGAATAAACAAACCACCTACCAATGCACTTAGGATGTTGTGGAAGTCATAGTTATGAAGGGCATTGTTGAAAGACACTTCAGTAACTAGGTGGTCATCGATGAAGTTTAGATAAAGTTGACAATAATCTCAACATCTTGAATTAGATCCAAAGTGTTTGATATAAAAATGAAGTTACTTGAGAGAAGAATATGATCCTTGGAAATTCCTCAAGCACCTCATGGACAATAATCTCCACAATCCTAAAAAAGATTAAACCTTGAATATTTTTCCAAGAAGCCTTGTGTTGAATTCATCATTAATGAGGGGTTCCTAGATGTTCACTACAAAGAAATATTTTATTTAGAGGAACCTCCATGAGTGAAAAATTGAGACATGAGAAAAGTGAAAAATAATTGCCACAAAGAAAATGTGATCAATTCCTTGCTACGAGGTTATTTGAAACACATAAGACATGTGTAATCAATGTGGTGTGAGTGTTGATGTCTTTTCGCACAAAATTTGACTTGATTAGGTCGTATTTGGGGTGAGAGACAATTTCTACTCATACAAGAATGATATAATCCTAATTTATTTATAGATTAGCAATACCATATGGTGGCATGCACAACTACTCACATTATTAACTGGTATGCATTTGACAACTTGAGTATCTTGATATTGGTATAATGAGCATGTTAGAGATCATACACCTCATCACTTCTCTATCACCACACTTAGAAATCTACATTAACACCATTGGGCCCACAAACCAACCCAAGTAGTGGGGTTTTGGAAATGAAACTTGTATTAATGAGAGGAACCTACTATGACCAAAGCCATAGTATGAACTATGCTAGATCCTAATGAATTTAAATGATATTTAATCCCCTAAGCAATGATCCCAATGAGATATTCAAAATTTCAAAGACTAAGAACCCATTAAACTAACATGAAAAAAATGAAAACATAATGGAAACCTATTTTAAAACCTTGAATCTTATCCCATTAGGGAGTGGTGTCACATTGATGTGGAATGGTGACCCTTTCCCAATCCCTTAGATAATATGAGTTGTTCCAATCAATTTTATTGAAGAAAACTGATGAAATCAATGAGATATGAATGAAACATGGATGCAAAACTCGTTTAACATGATAAAGATGAGTTCTAAATTCTAAAATGCTTGATAAAATGGATGCAATCTATGCTAAATGTGAATAAAGTTCAAAGATGCAAGCCATGGATACAAACTAAGCTAAAATGGATACAAACTAAGCTAAAATGGAAATCATTAATGAATGCTTAAGCTAATATGGATGAAGATTAATCTAAAATACTAACAAATGCTAAATATGGATGCAAGTGAGTATGAATTTCAACATCATAACTTTGCTATCAAAAGATTGATCTATTTCTCTCCAAATGGTGATGTATTTATAGGAGAGCAAATGAAGAATCAAGGGCTTAGATCGATTTGACCTATTAATGGTCGATATTGAATGAAGGGGGGAACATGGATCAAGGATTCTCATCAATGGATGAAAATCAAGTTCACATGGATCAAGAAAAGATCAAGGGATGAGAATGATTCAAACAAACACACTTTGTTACAACTTTGAAAGTTTGTGACAAAGTTTTTTTTGAAAGAAATCATTCCTTTTTTGGAGCCAAATAGGAGAATATTCCTTTGGAATATTTCCTATGCAAGTGGATGGGAGGGGAAATTAGCAATTTAGTAATTAAAACTAAATTTCAGTGTGCAAGATGAGGAATAATAAGATAGCCATTAAATAATTGATTTATTTAATGAGAAAGGGGAAATGACATTTAATTTAATGAATTAAATTATTTAATTAAATGAGAGGAGATAAAGGGAGGGGTTCAAATTGAATAATTTGCATTATTCAATTAAACTAGATGAAATGTTAGTGTGAGAGGGGGTGAATTAACCTAATAAAATTAATTAGATTAATAGATGAAAACTATGCATTTAATTAAATAACTAGACTTATTTAATTAAATAGGCGACATGAGGATGAAATGATGTTAGTGATCATATTCAAGTGTGTAATACCATTCAGGACAATTTTAAGGGTCTACATTTTGCCCCTCTTTGAAGCGAGGTACCTGCTTCATTGGTTCAAAGACTAACACTTTTTAGATTAAAAACACTGCTCAGATCAATTTTTTTTTTAAATTATTAATTTTTGGATGCTCCACTATTGCCCTAGTGGAAGGAATTAAGTTGGTACCCTGCCCCCTCGAGAGATCAGGTGAAAATTTGGAATTTTTGAGTTAATTCCGTGACAAAGGTTTAACATTGATTCAGGTGCAAAGAACATGCTCCAAGATGCGAAAACAACCTCAAAAACGCAAAAAATGTCTCAAAATATGCCCCATGGTTCAAAATTAGATAAATGGGTTCAAAACCCTATCTTTCCTCTCAAATTTGGGCAAAAAAACTTAATTTTTAGGCATAAATATGTGCTAAGGGGTCATTTTCAATTCATTTGTGCATTCACACTTTGAGATTTCTTGCAATTTTTGCTCTGACACTTTGACAAAATGGCATGTTGTGTGCTTCCACGACACATCATTGACTGAGTTCGAGATTATCAGGGCCTCCAGATGTAGGACCGCCAGTATGCAAATCAATACTTTCCTTGTACTTTACTTTTTTCATGTATTTATTAGGTGTTGAAGTTAGGTCAAGTCTAGTATCGCTATATTGCAACACTTTAAGGAATTTTGGCGACACTTTTGGAAATTTTAGCGATGCCATTGTAAATGGTGATGCTTCCTTGGATTTAGAATTAGGGTTTCCAAATGATTTTAGCAACGTAGATGTACCTAGCAACACTTATTTGGATTTGGAATTTAACTTAAGACTCAACTTTGCATATAGTGATGCTACGTTAGATTTGAAACTTGGTGACACTATTTGGAAAAATAATTACAACGATGCCTTTGTAAATAGTGATGTTATTATAGATTGGGGATGAAAAAGCTCCAAACTTTGTCGATTTTGGCTGAATTATGACATTGTGCACTTCGTGGATGCAGGAGGTTGTCCAGCGATTGATATCTCATGAGCATCGGCCCAGTTTTCTTGAGGAGCTAGATGACTTGGACAATATTCAACAGGAGCACCTTGGGGAGATCGAGCTCTAGTTTATTGCATACATGCCCGTGGTGAGGACACACTTAGTGATGATAACAATATTGGGCGAGCGATGGCATAGTGAGACCTCGTCCTTTCACCTCCCCACCGGTGAGGCAACAATTACTTTGGAGGATGTGTGACAGATACTATGACTTCCAATCCATGGGGATCGAGTGATCTATGATACTAACTTAGGATATGTCACATATCATGAGGATCTTCACTAGGACAATGTCGTCTTGGCGAACTCACAAATTGATCTAGAGATGTACAAAGGGAATTCATTGATATTTAAATTGATAATCGGAGCCTTGATTTCTGGTATTGTGGCCCCAGATTGGTAGGGTAGAGGATTCAATCCTAGACTTGCATGGTATCGAATGATATATAAGAGGAAATTGTTCGTGTGGGGCCTAGTTATGTTGGCATCACTTTACCATGATATGCATTAGTTTGTCTATTGTCAAGGTAGAGGTATTGGTGTCCACATTACTTTATCACACATTTGGGCATGGGAGCACATTATCGTGCTCAGGCCATTAGTTCATATGGCCAATGTGGATCCAGATGATCCCATGGTTTTTTGATACAGGGGCTAGATTACGTTGCAACATATAGGGTAGTTGGGGATTCCATACTGTCTCCGAGTCATCAACGATATGACAGTATTTAGATGGCAGCCATGGTTACAAATTCCCATCTAATATGATGACCAACATCAACACTTCTTTGCTCAACAGATCTGATACATGTTGGGCCTTGAGCACACTATGATAGAGAGATATCTACCAAACCACATGGCTAGACATTTTGGGGAGGTGTAGGATGCACCAATAGATGACTACACTGCCATTTTTGTGAGGACTGCTAGGGAGGTTACATGGGGTTAGCAAATTGAGCCATAAGTGGTCATCAATGAGTTCAAACAGCTTGTTGGATGACCATGGGTTTACGATCATGGTCAGGAAAAGGCCAGAACCACAACAACCTATGATGTATGGTTTGTACCTCCCCTCCAACTTACAGATCCAACAAGTATACCTCCTTGAGGGAGGAATAGAGGGAGAGGGGCATGTAGAGGCAGAGGACAGGATGGGTAGCCAGACCAGTGGTAGCAAGATCATCATGTTGGACAAGGGTAGGACTAGGGAGGCTAGGATGGATAGAATCAGGTAGTGGGGTAGGTTCCAGGAGGACTGCCACCTCCACCACTTTAGCAGCAACAAGAACAGTAGGGACTAGATCCTAGAGATGCATAGATTTAGTTATTGACTTAGGAGCAGGACCAAGCCCATCAATAGCTACAAATAGTCATGATTGAGCGAGACTAGGCCTTCCGACAAATTCAGGTGTTGACACAATAGAGGAACTATGAGCAACAGTTGTGATAGACCACAGACATGCAGTTGGACTAAGAGATGAGAGGAGGAAGCAGCTAGAGGTTGTTGCTCAATAGCAAGCACAATAGGCATAGAGGTAGTAGGGCCAAACAATGGAAATTCACCTTTTGTTGGATGTTGTGGTTGTGTTGCTAATGTGTGGTTGTCATTGATGTCAACACTATTAGCATAGATGTATTGTAGGTTGTATATGTCGAGGATATTGAGAAAATTGTTAAAGAAAAAGTTGCAGGTTGGCAGTGGATTAGTGAAGGTCATGAAGGTGTCTTGCTCAGTACGCTGGTGATCAATTGTTGTGGATTAAAGGGTTTATTGCTGAGTGTATCTAGTTTATCCACCGAAAGTTTCAAAGGTTCGCGTGAAGATTTAATTGTGTTATAAATAGTTGTGTTCTGACTATTTTTTTGTGGCTTTAGTTAGTGTTCCTGATTGAAGGTGATGTGATTCTAGTAATTTCAATTATTGTGGATGCTTCTAGATCATGCTCTATCTTTGTTGCATGTCCACGTTGATCAGTGTGCTCGTGGTCGGTGATTTTTCTCTTGTGTGTTTGGTTTTTTATGTTCTTTGCCGACATGGTGGTTGTAACATGTTGTGGATCCTTGGAGATTAAAATTTGAATGTTTGGCATGCTCAAGGATATTGTTTTAGGTCTTCATTATGTTGTGGCCGATGGTGTTTGATTCATATTGAAACTTTACTTGTAAATTTGGGCTGACATTGTGTATATGTTTTATATTTTATTTTGGCTGACAAAGTTGTTGATGTAATTCTATGTTGCGGATATATAAGAGCAGTTGTTTGTGAAAATTTATGAAGAAGGAAGAAGTGCTAGAAAAAGATAAAGTGTGCGAATAGTGATCAAATCATTCCATTGCAAAGCAGAGTGTGAAGAATTTTGAGCGAAGTGTGAAGGAGTGTTTATGTTCTTAATCGAAACTGTAATCAGGCTTTTGTAGAAGATATTTTCTCAATTCATACCCTGCAGATCTAATCTAAATTGTTGTAAGACTGCGTGTCTTCTATGGGAAGTGAGCCCTCTTGTATTTGAGTAGTGAGCTCTAGGCAGTGTGCCTGAATGCATGTGCATTCCCATTATTCTTCTTTATACTTTTAACAGGGTATAATATTATGGACTGACATCCACCATGGTTTTTCCCCTAACAAGGTTTCCACGTAAAAAAATCTTGGTGTTCTCTATGTTTCTGATGTGTTGATTGTTGTGGCTTATTGTTCATTCATCAGATCTGAGATTAAGTTAAGTTTGAATTTTTTAAATATTCTGTGACAACTGATTCACCCCCCCTCTCAGTTGTATGTCCTTTTTTTCCAACAATTGGTATCAAAGAAGGTTCCTCTAAAGAAGTTTAAAAGATTGAGGTGATATGAGATGATACCATACAAGAAGGACAGTCCTAGATTCAATGGAACAAACTACTCTCTATGGAAAGTCAGAATAGAGTGTCATTTGAGGTGTATTGGTGAACCCTTCTAGAAGATTACAAAGAACATATATGTTATTCCTCAAAATGGTCCTTCCACTCTTGATGACGTTAAAGAGGCTGAGATTAACATCAGGGCTATTGAAGCTTTGTTGAGTGCTCTGATGGATTCAAAAATGACAAATGTGATGGATTTGAAGATAGCTCTTGAGATCTAGAAGAAGCTAGAGACTTTGTATGAAGGAGATGCACTTGTGAAGGTCATTAAGCTATAGAGTTTGATAGGAAAGGATGAAACTTTGAAGATGGGTGAAGATGAAAATATTTCTTCTTTTATGCAAAGAGTAAATGAACTTGTGATGAGTATTAGATGTGCCAGTGGTACATTGGATGAACAAGAAATTGTAGCTAAAGTTCTCAGATCATTGCGTCCCTCTTACAAATCAAAGGATCATGCTATTGAAGAGCTCATAACAGTAACAAATGTGACAAGATATATGCTAATGGGTAAACTTTCTTCCTTTGAGTTGAGTGAATTTGGTGATTATTCCCCCAAGATTGAATATGCATTTAAGGCCTCTGTATCTGGAAGAAACAAGCAAAGATATGATCTGGGAGAAAGTTCTAGAAAGACATTCAAGTATGAGGAAGAGATGAAAAATTTTGAAGATGAAGAAAGAGAGGTAGAAGAGCTAGAAGCACTAATTGTGAAGAAAGAAGGCAGAGGACAAGGTAAGTATAAAGGAAATTTGCCTATTAAATGTTTCTCCTACAGTAAAATAGGTCATTTTGCTTCAAGGTGTCCTGAAAGAGTTCCTAGGTCTAAGCCTAACAAACCTAGATTTCAAAAGAAATGTTTTTATGCTGAAGAAGGTGTGACTGATGAAGAATCTGATAAAGAAAATGGAAATGAAGATGAATGGGTTTTCATTGCTATCTAGGAAAATGGTCTAGTGGCTACTGAATCTACTAAAGTTGAGAAATCTCTTGTAACCCAAATTGAAGAAAATGATGAGTGGGTTATTGACATCAGATGCTCACATCATATGACTGTTGAAAAAAGAAAATTTGTAAGTCTAGAGAAATATGACAGTGGGGTTGCAAGATTTGGAGATAACAATGTTGGTGTGATTCATGGTAGAGGATCTATTTGTCTTGGTGGTAAACATAACATTAATGATGTCCTTTATGTTGAAGGCTTAAAGCACAACCTTTTGAGTGTTGGATAGATGGTGGATAAGGGTTATGATCTTTAGTTCAAAGATGGAAGATGTAGGATACTTGGAAACTCTAGAAAGGTAATTGCTTCAGGTACAAAGACAAGAGGTAATGTTTTTCACTTGGTAATGTTTTTCACCTAAGTAATGCTAATGAACATTGTTTAATTACTCAAGTAGATGAAATATGGTTATGGCATAGGAGGTAGTGTCATGTGAATTTTGATAACATTGTCAAGGTAAGCTCCACTCAAGCAATAAGAGATCTACCTAAGCTAGTGAAGCCAACTAACACAATATGCAAGGAATGTCAGATGGGAAAATAGACTAGAGTTTCTATTTAGAGTAAACAACATCATTCTAATGGAAAACTGGAGCTGGTGCATACTGATCTATGCAGTCCCTCTAGAATCAGAAGTCTACAAGGAGAAAGGTACTTTATGCTGCTTATTAATTATTACTCTAGGATGATATGGGTTGCTTAGAAAAATGTGAAGCATTAGAGAAGTTCAAAAGTTTCAAAGCTATGGTAGAGAATGAGACAGGTTTGAAGATAAAATGCCTAAGGTCAAACAAAGGTGGTGAGTTCACCTCCCACTAGTTCAATTCTTTTTGTGAAGAGCATGGAATCAAAAGATAGTTATCTGCTCCTCGAACCTCTCAATAGAATGGAGTTGTAGAGAGAAAGAACAAAAAAATTGTGGATGCTGCTAGAACAATGATGTTGGAAGGAAATGTGCCTCACATCTATTGGAGAGAAGCTATAAACACTGTTGTGTACACTCTAAACCGAGTAAATGTCAATGGTATTTCTGGTAAGACTCCTTTTGATTTGTGGTTTGGTTATAAGCCTACTGTTAAATATTTCAAGATCTTTGGAAGCAAGTGTTATATTAAGAGAGATGAGGACATAGGAAAGTTTGATGCAAGGAGCGATGAAAGAATATTTCTAGGTTACTCTACTAAAAGAAAGGCTTACCGGTGCTTGTTGGCCTCCTACAATGATTTTAATAACTAAGCCTTTACAACCATGACTCAGAGATTGGACATCTAACCTGAATAACTATCTCAATCATCATGAAGGTGCATTTAACTTGTCAGCCCAAGGACATGAACTTGAAATGGGTCAGCATAGTATGTGCACTAGGAACTCAAAGTAGTCATTGCATTCTATAGCTAAGAAACACAATATTGAAAGTAAATTGCTTGAAAGGGAAAGAGGAAAATGTTGAATATCAATCAACGACTATGCTAAGCTGAAATGCATAACAAGAATAAAAATCTGAGCAATGAACAAGACACTACTCTATCTACTTTAGCTGCATAAACAGTCACAAAATGGAATTTTAGTGGCTACAGGAACAGTCAATGCCAGATTTATAACTAAGTACTAAACAACAAGTAATACTAAACTAATGCTAAACTAATAAGACAGATTACTCACCAAGTGGTCCCCCTTGGATAAGTGTCCTCTAAGCTAATAAGAACTCAAGTGCTTGAACTCAGAACTTTATTTTATTCACTATAAATCATGCATACAAGAGAGTAATGTATTTGTGTGCGAACCCCAACCTTGGTACCTACAAAACATGGAGAATAAACACCTCAAATTAGATATTGCAAGCCAAAACAAGGATTCCCAATGAAATCCATTTACAACCTCAAACTAGGAATGAAAATAGTGAAGAACACAATGAAAATGATGAAATAAAGATTGAATCCTAATTTAAATGTGCAAACTCATGATCCCATGGGGGAATTGGTGCCAATTTGATGTGAAAATTGGCCCTTTCCCAATTCCTATGATGCAAGCTTCAAATGTTGAAGAGATTGATCCACTTTGTTAGTGAAGAATGGAGACTCCAAGCCAAAAATCTGCAAAACCTAGCTATGACTCAATGATGATAGATGAAATTCAAGATATATTTGAGCATGGTAACTTTGCTTGGATTGTGGATGATAAAATGAGGATATGGGCTCCTCATTTATAGGATTTCAAGATGGATGAATGTCCAAATTTGAGCAATGTGGGACTAACATTCATCCAATGATATGATGCCACTTGTCAAGCTATGAATGGATGATGGATGTGCAAGATTTGGGGTTTGTGCCAATAAATGCAAATATTTGAATTTCAAATTTGTTGAAATGACATGCAAGAGGGAAGGGAAAATGCAATAAATGCCACTTGGCTCAAGGCAAAGGACATGTAAGATGAAGTTATTGCCTTGTTGGATGTACATGTTGACTTGGAATTTTTGAATTCAAATTGAGAGAATATTCCAAAAGATGCCTTGTGAGGAAAATAGGGATTTAATAAATGAATTAAATCTATTTTCATGTGCAACTTGCATTATCTAGAGGATGTGACATGAGATGAGATTAAATTAATCAAGGGTTAATTAATTTAATAGGAGATTAGATGATGTGACTTATTTGACTTAGATTTATGGATTTATTTAAATCAAATAAGAGAGGAATATGATAGGAGGCTAATTAAATAAGGATTTTGATTTATTTAATTAAAAGGGATGGTGTTAGATTAAATCAAATAAGGTTTTAATTTATTTAATTTAATGAACAAACTTTAGAGATTTAATCAAATAAATTGATTATTTAATTAAATAGGGATAATTAGATCAGATGGATTGATTTAATTAACAAGAGAAAATGACTTAATTAGACAAAATGATCTATTTAATTAAGAGATGAATATTGATGAGTTTAATCAGATAGGGGAATTTGATTAAATGGTTAGACCGAGGGATGATTCAGGAAGAAACGATGTTAGTAAGTCAGGATCAAATGCACGATGTCAATCCGTATATTTTATGTGTCTACAATTTGTATCATTGAAACTAAAGAATAAGAGTACAATATCAAATCATGCAACTCCTAAAGAAGGAGCATCAAATCATTATTTATACTATAGCTAAACAAGGCAGTCAACTCCATGACTGGGAGAACGTCATTTAGGGAAAACAAGGGAAAGTGGAGTGATGGCAATTACTCATGCATGGAATCTGGTCAGACATGCAAGTCCAGACACAGATCCAACACAATAGTAACGCCCATGCATGCTCAATCATTAAGGTCCACTACAAGGTGGTTATGTTCAGTTGCATGAAGAATCTTTTGTTATCGACTTCCTTTGACTTGGAGTGATTCCTTAGCTGGACGTTATGGTGCATGCCCAACTGGTGGTGTCTTCCTCAACTTGGCATATTAAATCTACATGGAAAGGTCAGTATGCATAATAACTGCACATCTATATCCACTCTAAGAATCATTCATTAATCACATGCAAAATCAATATAGTTAACCCACATAATATGCCAAATGTCATTAAATCTTGCAGAGATAGGATAATGTCAAATGCCAATGGTTTGAGGGAAACATTATGCAAATACCAAAATTTAATCATCAAAGTTCATGACATCAATCAAAAAATAGACTATAGATTCTACCCAAAACTAGACCAAAAACTAGGCTCATCACTCCCCCCAACCTAACGTTTTGCTAGTCCTCCAACAGGGGAAGAGTTGTTCTTCTGCTTGGTCAAGGCTCTGAAATTTTCAACTGAGAGCTATCCAACATCAGTGGCTGTAGTACATGAATCAAGATCCCAATAGAATCCTCCCAATCTATCAAACCTGTTCCATCTCTGCCTCTCTGCAGCAACATCAAACTGGCAAAATATGAAGTTTGGCATGGGCCACATGAGCATGGGTGGCTAGAAAGTTAGGGGAAGCCAAATTTGCTCTTGTGTTCTCCAAATCTCAATATACCTATCAATTCTTTTTAGTGTTGAAGCATAATTGTGGATGGAATGAGGCTCAACATGTTTTAGCTCATCAATCAAACTATTCCATCTTTGTGACAAACATCTCCTTATAGTTTCCTCCTTTATTGTTGTCTTTACCTCATACTCATTTTAAAATGCCTCAATCCAAGGCATAATCCTATTGCCATAACTTGGTATGAGTAACATTTTATGCCATTCTCTATAAATATCCCTTGGGTTGCTTGATTCAGCTCTAACAAGCAGAGGGATATCAGACTCCAATTACTTATAAGCATCATGTTGTTGTCCCCAACTAATCTCATTTTGCACCCAATACATAAATGCTTTCAATTGAACATCTCCAACATACATCAAAAAATTCCAATCATGGTCTTTTGTAACACCGTAATTATACAAATAAAATTCACATAGCAAATTCTTCATTTCAGAAGAGACAATCCTATAAGCATTGAAAAATTCCATAGGGGTATCAATAGAAGGATTCAAACTTGAGGAAATTCTTGACATCTTAAAAGAGAGATCTTCTCTTTTAGGAGTAGAGCATAGACCCTTGGAGGGGTCCTACATTCCAGAATATTTGGTGCCAAAGCTACCATATCATCCACCCTCTACTTTAGGGTGGCAATTTCTGCATTTTTATCCTCAATCTCTTCATCCTTCTTTTGAATTTCCTCCTTCAATTTTTGTTTTTTATTTTTCCATTCTTCCTTCCTTATTTGTATTTCTTTTCAGAGATTCAAAATTGTTGCATGTACTATAAAACCAGGAGGATTATGAATGCCTACTAGTCCTTTTGTTGATGGTGACTCCTCATAAAGCACTATATACATGGAATCAAACTGTCTAGTTATCTCTGGTTGCAAGGGTGTTGTTTCTTCTTCCTTTTGCTACAGGGACTCTTGTTCTTGTTGTGGATGCAGGAACTCCTGCTCTAGTTTTGGCTGTTGCTATAGGACCTCTTGCTCATGCTACAAGAAGTCCTGATTTTCCTCCAATTCTTCTCCAATGTTAGCAAGATTGACTAGTGTTATATTTTTTGCTCTCCTAATATCTCTTCTTCTTCTTTAACATTCTCCTGCTCCATTGGAGCTTCAGGGTCCTTATGTGAGGTCTCACTAGGTTTAGGGCTTTCTTGTGGAGGTGTACCAATCATAGGCCCAACTAGTCTTGATTTCTTGGGAGGTCTCTCACATTTTCCTTTGGCTACAGGATGAAAAGTATCAACCTTACTCTTCTTAAAACTTGGCACTTTTCTTTCTACAAGCTGTCTTAACCTTCCCTTTTCTCATTTCTACTTTTCTCTGTTGTGCCCTAGTTTTCATCAGGGTTTCAAGTGGGATGTCATCAACAAAATCTGAGGAAGAGCTTTCTTTTTTTGAGTGCTTTGTTCTAGAAGAACTAATTTCTATGGTTTTTTCTACTATAGGAGGATTCATGCTAGAGCCAACACCAGAGGTTGAAGCACTAGGAATTGCTTCAGTCGTGCTTACTCTCCTGCTAGACCTACAAGATTGAGGCAAAGCCCTAGGTTGCAAGTGCTCGGGTCTAATTTGATCAACATTTATAAACTCTTCCCAAGTCATTCCAGATACATCATGTGGAGACTTTTGAACTAACAATTTAATCAAGTAATGGTGGGAAACAAAATTATCCCTACCTTTTTAGGTCTCTACTGCCATAACTGAGAGAAGATTGTACATGTTGGGAACATTCATCCTCCTTCCATGCTTCATGTGATTCAAAAGCTTGAAGTGGACAAAATGCAAGTTTGACTGGCCACCCTCACAAGTGATGTATTTGATAATGTATACACAACTATCTACTTCCATGGCTCAAGCAAAGACATTCTCTTTGCACCCTATTTGTCTATGCTCAATGGGGGGTCGTTTAGCTTTGTAAACTCGACCATAGTTGATCTGGCGTCTTTGGAAGCAGGGAAGTTTTCACCATTAGCTGGTAACCCTGTGACCTCTGCAGTTCTTTCCTTTGTTGCCACAACTTCCAACCCTTTTATTGTGGCTTTTCCTTCTAAAAATGTCTGGGAAAATTCAAGGGCAATGCTTTCATCAAAGCCATCTAGCTTCAACAAGTAATCTAACTATCCACATTTTCTAAATTCTACCAAGCACTGTGCATCTTGCAGTAAAATATCATGCACCGTGGGTTCATTTCGAATTAACCCACCTCCCATTGTTTGCAATCAAACAAATGCTCTGCAACTCCTTTCCTACAATTCTCATCTAAAAATCAAATGCACTTTCCTGTAGTATATGCTAAATTCCAGTACCAACCTGCTAAATTTCTAGTGCCAATGTCGACTGAATTTCCTTTCTTTTGTTTTGCTTTCTTGCTTGCAACTTAAGATTACGATAGGAAAATAATGGCAAGAAAAGGAGTGATAAAGGGAAATTATGATAGGAAGAAATGGTAGCTATAGTTATTGTCACTTCACACATGCAAGCCATCCTCTCATTCAGATTTCAAATCAGCTCATTTTAAAATTTCTAACACAACCTAATATGTTTTGCAACATGGGAAATAAATTCACAAAATATTTGCATCTTTTTCTTTCCCCTCCCCCAAACCTAAATTTGGACATGCGTCTGCACATGTGAGATGGGAGTGGCGATTGACAGGTAATAATGTCATTTATGTGAATATCTATACTAACATACAATGATTAAATGAACACTTAAAAGATGATTAAAGATAGCAATTAATGTACACATACCTGAATGTGTGAAATATTTGTTGCAAAGATCATGAATAAAGTAACACTCACCTTTTTTGGAGAATAAATTAAGTAATAAATGAAGTGAAATGAGGTGAGGTGGAATGGAGTGATGGAAGAGAGAGAAAGGTGGTAATGGATGGGTGGATGGGCGGATGGATGAAGAAATGGAATTCCACATAAGTGAAAGTTTTTTTTATGAAAAGTACGTACCTTAATTAGCCAGAAGGAGGGACACTAGGTCCACTTCCTTCGGCTATAGGAAGCTTTGGTGCTGAATGCTAGATGAATTGCTATAGGAACTCTTGTTTTGGAAGATGGCTTGTGGTATAATTTGAGGCGATGACCATTGACAAGCAAATTGAATCTGACAAGGTCAATGGTAGTAAGCTGAATAACTCCATTAGGAAAGACCTCAACAACTTCATATGGTCCTAGCCACCTTGTCTACAATTTTCCTGCATTGTCTTGGTATCTTGAGTTATAGAGAAAGGCCCAATCTCTTGGTTTGAAATTCTTGTCCCTAATAAATTTGTCATGCCACTTGATCCTCTGATTCCGCACTACTTCTGTATGTTGTAGGGCTGCTCTTCTTATCTCATCCAAAGCATTTAGCTACATGATTCTTTCTCTCTATGCCCCAGAAATATTCATCCCCAAATCTACTACAGTTCGCAAAGTCTTATGTTCAAATTGAACTGACATCATAGCTTTCTTTCCATACAAAAACTCAAATGGTGTGAAGCCTATAGTTGTTTTCCAGGTTGTCCTATATGCCCAAAAAACTTCTGGTAATATGTTTTCCCAATTCTTTCTATGGACAACTATTGTTTTAGTTAGAATGGCTTCAATTTCTCTATTGGTCACCTCAACTTGGCCATTAGCCTTGGGGTGATAAGGAGTAGACTTCCTATGCCTTATATTATACTCATTCACTAGTGTTGTAACAAGAGTTGATGTGAATTGTGGCCCTTGATCAATCACAATTTCTCTTGGGACTCCATATCTTGTGAAAATATCTTCATAAAGAAATTTTGCAACTTTGTTAACTCTTGCATGCTTCATAGCCTTAACTTCTACCCATTTTGTCACATAATCAGTGTATACTAATATATAAGACTTATCATTTGATGGAGGGTCAATTGGTTCCACAAAATCCAATCCCCACTTGTCAAAGGGTGTGATTACTACCTGAGGGAAAAGTGACATTTCATCAGATCTGGTTGGTTTGCCCATCCTTTGACATCTATCACATTTTCTGGTATACCTTCCTGCATCCTTATGGAGTGTTGGCCAGTAATACCTTGTGTTCAAAATCTTCATTGTTGTCCTTTTGGTTGAAAAGTTTCCTCCACATGGTTCATTGTGACATGCATTCAATATGTCATATGTCCCATCTTCTCTCACACATCTCCTCATGACATGGTCAAGTCCAGTATAAAACAAACAACTAGCAATCCAAGAGAAAGGGAAGGATTTTTCAATAAGTGCCCCTTTCTCTTTTGGGGAGAAGTGAGAAGGGACTCTACCCATGACCAAGTAATTGGCTATGTTAGCATACCAAGGTGTTTGTACACTAAGGGAGAATATATGCTCATCAGGAAAAGAGTCATCTATGGGTTGATTTTTTTTTGATGTAGTTAGTCTTGAAAGAAAATCTACAACAACATTGGCCTTCCTTGGCTTATCCACAATGGTTATATCAAACTCCTGCATCAACAATAACCATCTTGCCAATCTTCATGTGATCAAAGGTTTATTCATGAGATATATAATGGCTGCATGATCAGTGTGCACAAAGATTTGGTAGCCTATTATGTAATGTCTGAATTTGTTCAGTGCATAGATTACTGCCAACATCTCTTTCTCTATCACTGTATAATTGAATTTAGCTCCTTGTAAATTTTTGCTGACAAAGTAAATAGCATTTTCAACAACTCCCTCTTTCTGTCCTAAGACCGCTCTTATGGCATAATCTGATACATCAGTGTGGATGTGGAAAGGAAGCTCCCAATTAGGTCCCTTGAGTATAGGAGCATGAGTCAAAGCTGCCTTTAAGTCAGAAAATGCCTTGTCACAGGCTCCAGTCCACTGAAATTCAACATCCTTAGTAAGAAGGGTATACAATGGTGTTGCTACCTTGCTGAAATCTTTGATGAAACGCTTATAATATCCTGAATGACCCAAGAAACTCCTAACATCCTTCTATTTTGCAAGTGTAGGAAATTTTGTGATTACCTCAATTTTTGCAGGATCTACTTGAATTCCCTTGTGGGAGATGTAGTGGCCAAGAACTACATCCTCTTGCATCATCATGAATCAATTTTCACTATTTAAGGATAAGTTTTGATCTTCACATCTCTATAGGACTCTCTTGAGATTTTCCAATGCTTGATCAAAACTAACACCATAAGTAGTGAATAGGCATAGGTCCCCCATGGATAGGTAAATGTGGTCTTCTCCTGGTTTTCTGGTGCAATTTGGATCTAGTTGTAACTACTGAATCCATCTAGAAAAGAGAAGTATTGCTTTCTGTTGTGCACTTTTCGCACACACACCCCACCGAAGGCGGGGACCCTCTTTTTGCTTGCTTCATTTGATCTCTTCTCCTTTAGGGTTTGGTTTCCTACAATTTTGGCTTTGCTTCACCTTGAAATTAGTGTCTTATCCACACTTGAGGTGTCTTTTGCAACATCATGATCATAGTTTGGCTCTTAGAAGTTTTCCTCAACTCAGAGTTTCACCCAAGGGCTAAAATTGACTAAGTCAGGGAGAGGTCCAAAAAATCTGAGCTACCTCAGATTCCACGAAAACCAATTTTGAGGTGAATTCTCAATGTTATATGAAAATATTTTTGCACCCGTGGATAGAGGATGAAAAATTAGGCTGAGTTGCTTTTTGAACTTTTCAAAAATTCCTTCTAGAAAAAAAGTTATGAAGTTTAGAGGATTTTGACCTAGCTTGGATTTGGGTAATCTGAGCTACCTCAGATTTTCAAAATTTCCATTTTTGGAAAATCCAAGCCCCTCAAAATCCTAAAATTTTCCAAAAATGGTTTTCCCAAAATGATTTTTTTTTTCCAAAATAGATTTTTTTCTTGAAATGTAATGTTTTTTTTCAAAAATGAAAATTTTCCAAAAATGGCAATTTTTGAAATGTCGGGAAATCCAAGCCACCTCAGATTTTCCATGAGGATTAAGCGTCGGAAAGTCCAAGCTACCTCGGATTTTCTAGAATTTTCATTTTTGGAAAATCTGAGCCCCCTCAAAAATCCTGAAATTTTCCAAAAATGGAAATTTTTTTCTCAAAATGAATTTTATTTTTCAAAATGGAAATTTTTCGAAATGCAATTTTTTCAAAATGGAAAATTTCCAAAATGGATTTTTTAAAAAATTAAAATGTCCCAAAAATGAAATTCTTGAAATGGAAATTTTTTTGAAAATTTTGAAAATAAAAAATTTCCAAAAATAGAAAGTTTTCTTAGAAGGCCAAAATTTTCAAGTTTAATTTGGATATTTTATGGATTGGATTTTTAACATATGAGCTACTAATGATGATATTGTTTTTTTAGGATTAAGCAAATCAAAAGGGGGACTTGTATATGGATTCATGCGAAGAGGGAAATCTGAAAGAGTTCAACTCAAATATTAAATGTGGGGCCTGCATAAGAATCTATGCCACTAACTTTATGCCAATTGGAGAGGTGCCTTTAACAAGGAAAAACATGTGAAGTTGTATTTATTCTCTAATGAGGATTTTCTCAAAATTGATGTCACTGGGCCATAATGTAACTAAATGCAATTGATTGGATGATGATGTACCATGACCTTCCAAATTAAATGTAACAACTTGATGCTTCTAGAAGTGCAATTGTAGCCATTGGATGAATTAAATCCTAGCCATTGGTTCAAAATGTAATTTTCTATAAAAGGCCAGTGCCTTCTCATTTGTAGAGGGTTAGAATAGCTGATTCGAAGTTGTAGAAAGCCAAAATTGGCTAAGTTAGGAGTTAGATTTTGTAAGACAATAGCTGTAGGAGAGGAGAGAAATTGGAAATTGTTATGTAAATTCTAGAGGAGTTAATGCAATTGGATTCTTGATTTGGCAAGCTTTGTGTTATACTTTGACAATTTATGGTTTCTTGTTCTTGATTCCCAGATGTTAGATGTTAGTTTTCAGTACTTTCATGATAATGGTGAAATGTTAATGATGTTGATCGATCTCCGGTCCATACTTTTAGCAATTTGTTGATTGTAAGTTGCTGTGTAAAGTTAGTCTGGGCCTCATTTTGTGCTAAGTTCAACTGTGGTTGTGTTTTTGCATTGCACCAATTATTGGGTATGTGAATGAATGCTCAAAGTCTAAAAATATTTAGTTTCCTTAGAAGATTACACCATTTTTGCAGAGTTGTGGGCTTTTCCTTGATCAAGCAGAGATTGGTTTTATTAGAGATCTGTCCATTTGCAACATTCATCATTGTTGTGATTGATCTTAGGAGGTAGTTTAGAATCTCTCTCAACCCTTCTCTTTTTCTCTTTCTTTATATCTGGTTTAATTTTAGGATTGAAAGCATCACCTTATTGTTACATTTGATGAAAGCACACTTCTAGCATTGCTCATTTGCAAGGCCCCTTGTGATTATTAAAATTTTCACATTTATCACTAAGTTGTTTTTGCATTGTCAAGACCTAACATTAGAAACCTTGGGGTTATCTCTTGAGGCTTGCTGATAGAGATTTACCTTTCAAGAGAGATATGATATCATATTCTGTCTGAGTTGTTGTGCAAAAAACACCATCAACACTTTCCTGCAAGTGTATCCAAAACTTGATCAATGAAGGGTAAAGGAAAGTGACCCTTCTTGGTGGTAGCATTAAGTTCCATATAATCAACAAAAACTTGCCATTTCCCTCCTTTCTTGGGAACAATCACTAATGGATACACCCACTGACTATTTGAAATGAGGTAGATAAATCTTGCATCTAGTAATTTCTGCAATTCTCCTTTCACAATCTCTCTTAGTGCAGGGTTAATTCTTCTTTGTGGCTATCTTACTAGAGTGCAATCATCTCTGATATAAATTTTTTGTGTACAAAGTTTAGGATCCAATCCCTTCATATCATGATAATCCCATGCAAATGCATGTTGATGGGCCCTTAATAGGTTCGCTAATAACAATTGTTGTTCTTCATTCAATTTACTATTAACATTCAGATATCTTCCTTCTAACACTTGGACTTGTGTAGTTAACTCTATCACGGATGCTTCATTAATACATGGTACCTTTAGTTCATATGGTAGCAATGTATGGAATATACCTGTTATTGCAAGAAGTCTATCTGTAGGAACAATGGCTGCAAGAAGAGTGGTTGCAGGAAGATCCTCTGTAGGAAGAACATCTGCAGGAACAGTGGCTGCAAGAAGAGTAGGAAGAAGTGTCCTGATTGAAGTAGAAGATGATGCTTCCTCCACTTCATAATGGTTCTGAATGATGTTTTCCAACACTTCATCTTCATCTTGGAGCTGCATGAAAGAGCTTCTACCTAGCATCATAAGTTGTGCCACAAAATTAACTTCCTCGGCCTCTTCACCAACTTGTGACCATACAAGATTATCTTCATCATGAGATTGATGAGCAGGTGGATAAAGAACAAACTTTTTAGTGCTCCTCCCATCTGAAATGGTCATGTCACCTGACCGAAATCCAATGTATGCATCTGTAGTTGCTAACCAAGGACCTCCAAGAATGATGGGATACCCTCCTAGTGTAGCCTTAGGAGAAATAATCATAAAATATGTTGGGTATTCCTAGGAGTCTAGAACTACCACAAGATCCTCCACTACACCATCAAGCTTAACAATAGAGCTATCAACAAGCTGAAGGATAGTAGGAGTAGATCTCATACTTGCAATGTTTAGTTGTTGCAGGATGTCTTTGGTCATTACATTGATTGTTGCCCCTAAATCAATTAGAGCATTCTTAACTTAGATCCTGTTTATGACAACTGCCACCACAGGACTGTCTGGATCATTATATTTGGGAATAGTCACTTTTCCCAGCATGATGTCAACTAGCTAGCCCACTACATGAACTATAGTTGGGTCTTTCTTTTTCCTACCTGGCTTCTTGAGACAGGCTTCTTTGATTGCTTTGTCATAGATTGGAACATCCTTTATGGATTGAAATAGGGGTATCTGAACACATATGTTTCAGCTGATCCAAGATATCAAAGTTGGTATCCTCTTTTTCTTCTTTCTTCTTGGAAACTTCCAATCTTTGAGGAAATAGTGGTTCTTTCTCAGTCTGCTTGGCTTGGACTGGTTTAGGATTTTTAGGTGCATTTGGCTGAATAGGATCATTTAGAGGCTCCTCCTCTTCCACAAGAAGCTCAGTAATGATGGGATTGGAAGGGGATGGTAGAGTGGTTCCTGAACGCAGGTGGATATCACTTACAATCACATCATATGTAGGAAATTGATTTGAATTAAGAAAATATGCAAGCTATTGTTGTGGTTTTTTATTTGGATTGGGTGTGGGTTGAGCTAGTAGCTGCGTAGGTTTAGGTGCATTTGAGCTTAGATTAGTAGGTGGAGGCATTATAGCAGGTTGTTGGGACTAAGAAGGTGGTTTCATGTAACTAGTTGTTTGAGTAGGCCATTGCTATCCTCCCCATTGATTTGTTTGCTGCCAGTTTCCTAGAGGTGGTTGCCAGTGCCCTTGAAATTGTTGCCAATTCCCTGGAGGTTGCTTCCATTGGGGTGGATAAATATGATGATTGGGCCAAGCATTTAGAGGGTTACTCCAAGGCTGTGGTGGATATTCTCCATAACTGGGTGGATATGGGGGCTGCCATTGGTTACCAGATGAATAGGAGTTAAAATATGGTCCAACATAGGATAGTGGATCTGGTGGCATACATTGTCTTGGAGCCCAAGGCTTCCTTTGTGAAACATAGTACACTTGGTCTTCTTCAATCTGAATTGGCTTGAACTTAGGTGAAACTTGATTGCTTTCAAGATTAGCTACCATCTTGCATCTGTAGTCCTTTTGTTTGCAGTGGGGGCAATACTGGGCAATACTCTGTCAACATTGCCTCTGCCTCCTCTTGCTTCTTCTTGGCCTGAAGTATATCTAGCTAAGTATCTAGATTGTTGATAATGTCTTGCTTGAAGTCTACTATAAAATGAGTGATCTCCATTCTTGAAACTCCATCGGTAGTTGACTTACCCATGGAAGATTGATAAGCTCTCCCTTTCTTTGAAGCTTCCCTAGAGTAATTCTGGCATATTTTCTTGATATCCTCCCAAGGAACTTGAGAGATATCTCCTCTTTCCATGAGGTCCAAGGCATTAGTGCAATTGTCATTGATTCCTCTCAGGAAAAACAACTTTTGTGAGTCCTCATTAAGTGCATGGTGTGGGGAATTTTGTAGGAAAAACATGAACCTTGCAATGTAATCTTCCAGGCTCTCATCTTCCTTTTGCTGCATCCTGAAAAATATCAATGCCACTGCCCCTACAATAGTCCTTGTATTTCTCAAGGAATTTTGTCTTCATGTCTTCACAAGTTTCCACAGTATCTCTGCCTAGGCTCATGAACCATCTTAATGCAACCTCTTTCAAAGTGATAGGAAATAGCTTAAGCCTATGGGCATCAGTAGTATAATCATAACTCCTGCAGAGTATGTCAAACTCAAATAAGAAGGTATCGGGATCTTTTGTGATAAGTCCATAAAAATTTGGGAGTGCTGAGGCAGGAATGTTCTTGTTGTTTTGAACTTCATTCTGATGGGCAATGGGGAAAGGAAAAGCTAGTTGGTTAGGTTTGTTCCTATTTGCCTCACCCATGTCTGCTTGATATTGTTCCAAAGCAAAAGGGTTCTCAAGCTGATTTTAGTATTTAGAGGAGACTTCAAAATTAGTCAGATCAGGATGTGCATCAATAAAGGGTTGTGGGTCTTCTTTTGGTAGGTTTTGATATTCAACTAGTTGGAGTGGATTAGGATTGTTAGGAAGGAATCTCCCATAAGCATCCCTTCTCCTTCCTCTATGCATGTGGTATCACTCACTATTAGTCAACTCACACAAAAAATTATTAAAGAATAGGGGGTTCATTACTCCTAAATGAGGACATACTAAGAACAACTTCCAAAAACACCATAGCAAGGAAAACTACCAATGACTCCAAAAGACTCCCTAGCTTGACACCATCCCCGAAAATGGTGCCAAAAATGTTGGCCTCATACAATGATTTTAATAACTAAGCCTTTACAACCATGACTCAAAGATTGAACATCTAATCTGAATATCTATCTCAATCATCATGAAGGTGCATTTAACTTGTCAACTAGGGTCATGGACTTGAAATGGGTCAGCATAGTATGTGCACTAGGAACTCAAAGTAGCCATTGTGTTCTACAGCTAAGAAACACAATACTAAAAGTAAATTGCTTGAAAGGGAAAGAGAAAAATGTTAAATATCAATCAACAACTATGCTAAGTTGAAATGCATAACATGAATACAAATTTGAGCAATGAATAGGACACTACTCTATCTGCTTTGGCTGGAGGAACAGTCACATAATGGAATTCTAGTGGCTGCAGGAATAGTCAATGCCAGATTTATAACTAAGTATTAAACAACAAGTAATACTAAACTAATGCTAAACTAATAAGATGGATTACTCACCAAGTGGGCCCCCTTGGATAATAATCCTCTAAACTAATAATAACTTAGGTGCTTGAACTCATAACTTCATTTTATTCACTGTAAATCATGCATATAAGAGAGTAATGTATTTGTATCACTGAAACTAGAGAATGAGAGTACAATATCAAATTGTGCAACTCCTAAAGGAGCATAAAATCATTATTTATACTACAACTAAACAAGGTAGTCAACTCCATGATCAGGAGGATGCCATTTAGGGAAAACAGGGGAAGTGGAGTGATGGCGATTATGCATGCATGGAATCTGGTCAGACATGTAAGTTCAGACACAGATCCAACACAACAGTAACACCCATGCATGCTCATTCTTTAAGGTCCACTACAAGGTAGTTACGTTCAGTTGCATGAAGAATCTTTTGCCGTTGGCTGCCTTTGACTTGGAGCGAGTCCTCAGCTGGACGTTATGGTGCATGCCTAGCTAACAGTGTCTTCCTCAACTTGGTGTATTAAATTTGCATGGCAAGGTTAGTACACATATTAACTGGACATCTATAACCACTCTAAGAATCATTTATTAATCACATGAAAAATCAATATAGTTAACCCACATAATATGCCAAATGTCATTAAAACTTGCAGAGATAGGATAATGTCAAATGCCAATGGTTTGAGGGAAAAATTATGCAAATACCAACATTTAATCATCAAATTTTATGACATCAGCCAACAAATAGACTATAAATTCTACCCAAAACTAGACCAAAAAATAGGCTCATCAGTGCTATAATAGAAGATTGAGAAAAATGGTTGAAAGCGCAAATGTCATAGTTGATGAGAACTCTACTAGATCATCTAGATACTGTGGATATGATTCAAATTACCAACAAGATAGTACAAACAAAGGAAAGAATTCTTAGACACAAAATAAAGTTCATATTATTCCAGTAAATCAAGAAAGTCAGGAAGGAGAGACAAGTGGAAGTGCAGAAGAAAGAACAGAAGAACTAGGAGTGCAAGAGAATCCTAAAATTCTGAGGTATGTAAAACTAAATCATTTTGAAAATAAAATTATAGGAGATAAGAATAAATGTGTGCATACTAGAAGAAGGATTGTAGAAGAGTATTGTCTTATTTCGAAGACTGAGCCTAACAATGTCAATGAAGCTTGCAATGATGAACACTGGATGGAAGATATGAAGGAAGAACTGATGTAGATTGAAAAGAATGATACATGGATTCTTGTTCCCAAACCTAAAGATAAAAATGTGATTGGTACTAAATGGGTCTTTTGGAATAAGCTGAATGAACAAGGTGAAGTGGTTCAGAATAAAGCAAGATTGGTATGTAAAGGGTATTCACAAATGGAAGGTATTGATTTTGAAGAAACCTTTGCCCCTATTTCCAAAATTGAAGCTGATCCAAAATAATCACATGTGACTATTGTAAAGAGAATTTTTAGATACCTAAAAGGAATAGTTGATTTAGGGCTTTGGTATCCTAAAGATGATGATTTTACCTTGAGTGCCTATACTGATGCGAATTGGGTAGGAGATGTAGATGACACGAAAAGCACTAGTGGTGGTGCCTTCTTCCTAGGGAAGAAGTTGGTGTCTTGATTGAATAAAAAGTAGAATTCTATTTCCCTATCTACTATTGAGCTAGAGTATATTGATGTTGCAAATAATTGTACTCAAGTGTTGTGGATGAAACAAATGTTGAAAGATATCAGATTAGTATATGATGAGCCTATTGTCATATACTGTGATAACTCAAGTGCAATAAACATATCAAAGAATCTAGTGATACACTCTAAGACCAAGCATATATCTATCGAGTTTCATTTCCTGAGAGAGAAAGTGAGTGAGAAAGAAGTCAGACTGGAGTGTGTTCCTACCAAAGAATAAATTGTAGACATTTTCACCAAGCCGTTGCCAAAGGATACTTTTGAGTATCTCAGAGGGATGTTAGGGGTGATTACCCCTCCTGATAAGAACTAGAGATGCATTTACTTGCATCAATCTGTGTGCTTCATAGATATATTTTGATCTGGATTGGTGTTTTCGTGGTTGCTACTCAGGAGGAGTAGTTAGATGTGTAGATATGTGGTTTAGAGCTTGTATGTGGAAAGATAATGCTTATCTTTGCCATTGATATAAAAGGGGGAGAAGAGTTATGTGAAAATTGGTGATTATCTGGGGAGAAGAGCCTTGTGGGGAGAAAGATTATGTGAAATTGTGAGGAAAAGATGAGTCAGATCCTAAGGGGGAGTAAGTGTCAAGAGTTAGCTATGTTGATGGTGTCTTTCACATCATTTGTTGCCATCAATGCCAAAGGGGGATATTGCTGGATGCTGTGGTTTTGTTACTGATATGTGGTTGTCATTGATTTCAACACTATTAGCATAGATGTATTGTAGGTTGTATATGTCGAGGATACTGAGAAAATTGTTGGTCAGTGAAGGTCATGAAGGTGTATTGCTCAGTACGTTGGTAATCAGTTGTTGTGGAATAAAGGGTTTATTGCTAAGTGCATCTAGTTTATCCACTAAAAGTTTCAAAGGTCCACGTGAAGATTTAATCGTGTTATGAACAGTTGTGATCTGATAGTTTTTTTGTGGCTTCAGTTAGTGTTCCTGATTGAAATTGATGTGATTCTAGTAATTTTAGTTGTTGTGAATGCTTCTTTGATGATTATTGGTGCTTGTGGATGCTTCTAGATCATGCTCTATCTTTGTTTCACACCCGTGTTGACCGGTGTGCTCGTGGTCGGTGATTTTTCTCTTGTGTGTTCAAGTTTTTATGTTCTTGGATGACATGGTGGTTGTAACATGTTGTGGATCCTTGGAGATTACAATTTGAATTTTTTGCATGCTCAAGGATATTGTTTTAGGTCTTCATTATGTTGTGGTCGACGATGTTTGATTTGCATTGAAAATATACTTGTAAATTTGCCCTAACATTGTGTATATGTTTTATATTTTATTTTGTCTAGCAAAGTTGTTAATGTAATTCCATGTTGCGGATATATAAGAGCAGTTGTTTGTGTGAAGTTATGAAGAAGGATGAAGTACTAGAAAAAGAGAAGGTGTGCAAATAGTGATCAAATCATTTGATTTCAGAGTAGAGTGTGAAGAAGTTTGAGCGAAGTGTGAAGGAGTGTTTTTGTGCTTAATCAAAACTGTAATTAGGCTTTTGTAGAAGCTATTTTCTCAGTTCATACCCTGCGGATCTAATTTGAATTGCTGTAAGAAAGTGCATCTTCTCTGGACAGTGAGGCCTCTTGTATTTGAGCAGTGAGATCTAGGAAGTGTTTCTAAATGCATGTGCATTCCCATTATTCTTCTTTATAATTTTAACAGGGTATAATATTGTGGACTAACATCCACCATGGTTTTTCGCCTAACAGGGTTTCCAAAAATCTTGTTGTTCTCTGTGTTTCTGATGTGCTAATTGTTGTGGCTTATTGTTCATTCATCAAATCTAAGATTAAGTTAAGTTAAGTTTGAAAAGTTTAAATATTATGTGACAACTGATTCACCCCCCCTCTCAGTTGTCTGTCCTTGTTTTTCCAACACCTTTATGGGTAAGCAAGAGAGGAGGTGTCCTATTACAAGAGACTTTATTACTGAGATGTCTCCCCGAGCCGCTAGTACCCCATTTTCGAGCATAGAAGTGGAGTTGCACTGAGTGCATCGGGTGGTCAACCCTTTGTTAGATAGCTAGCGGGTGGTCACCAAGACTAGTCAAATCACAGGGACTGAGGCAATAGGGGATTGATTCCACTCTAATTTTTTAGACACATTTTTTATACACGGTTTGATTTTATACATGTATACACATTCATTGGCTAACTTTTGATAGCCTCTTGTATATATACCTTTGATGATAGTTACATAAATTGATTCTGATATGTATCATGACCTTCATTTTTGAGATATATACATGAGATGGCCCAATTTTATTTATGATGTTTTGTATTTATGATATGTGATGTGATGTATTTATTTCATGTGATGATTATTTATGGATGCAATGGATGCAAATGTTTATGTTATGGATGCACTTCTTTATTTATGCCATGTGATATGAGATGATCTATGATGTGATGTATATGCGATGTGATGTATGATATGGATGCAATGCAATGGATGATGTCATTGTTTATGATATGCAAATGATACGATATGATTATACAAAATGTATGCATGCTAATGATTTGTGGATGTAGGATGGATGCATATATGATTTTGGTTGACTATCATGATACCAAGTTAGCATGAAAAAGAAGATAGAAGAATAAGATGAATGGATTGAATATTGATTTTGAGATTTATTCAGAAGTCCAACAAGTCCATGATTCATCGAGACTTTATTAGATTATGGTGATGAGATGGATGATTTCACTCATATTCAAGATTGGGACTCTTTGTCATTCCTTATTTTTGATATAACATATAGACACGATGCATCATGGTATTGATAACCAGGATGAAATTGTATCTAGTGCGATGGAATTTAACTTTGCAAATAGATAGGAGAGTTCTTGTTCACACCTTGACATATGGAAACCTCATTGGAATGTAGTTTAGAAGTTTGGAATATCTCAGACCAAAGAATACACAATAGTCAACAATTGGTATCAGAGCATGATCTTGGCACCATAGAGGCAAGGTTTTTTTCAATTTTAGAGGCGATTTTGGGAAGAAAATATCTTTCAGATTTTGGTGAATTTTTTTCTGATTTTAAAAGGGTTTTTGAAGAACATATTGAAGAAGCTACAGTCTAGATTTCAGAATAATTAGACCATAATTAAGCGAATTATTGCAGAATTAGGGTTTCTACACTATTTTTTTGGAATCTACATATCTCGCACATCTTGTTGAATTGAAGTCTGATTTTTATTGGGTTTTTGAAGACATACCAAAGGAGATTACAGTAAAAATTTTAGAGAATTTAAGTTTCATTTGTGTGATTTATTTCAATATTAGTGGTTTCCATCATGACGGGGCCTGCAACAAGGGGTAAAAAGAATGTTGTCACTCCGGGGAAGACTCCTGATAAGGATGGTGAAACAATCAAGGATATTACTCATAATGAGGAAATAAATAAGGTCAAGGAAGACATTTCCTCAATTAAGATGGATATGTGTGACCTAAGAGGAGATATATCGGACATACGAAACATGTTGCCTTTATGAATAAACCAAGAAAGGTGGTCTCAAGCTAAGAAAGGAAGAAGAAAAAATGAAGAAGGAGAAGAAGAAGAAAAATCAAATGAAGAAGAAACAATGAATGAAGAAGAAGAAGAAGAAAAGAAGAAAGCAGTTGAATAGGTGAAGAAGAGAAGAAGAAGAAGAAGAAGAAGAAGAAGAAGAGGAAGAAGAAGAAGCAAAAGACAAGAAGAAGAAGCAGAAAATACAAAGAAGAAGAAGAAGCGAAGATAGCCACAAGCGACTATTCATAACCCGATGTACACTAATATTAAGGGCGTAGCATGCCCCCTTCTTCAAAGAAGCATTGTCCTCAATGCTAATCAAGTTTGGATTCTTTTGAATGAACTCCTCATCCTCCCATGTAGCATCTTCAATTAGAAAATATTTCCTTGTAATGAGGTAACTTGGAATTGTTGATGTCACCAGCTTCTTCATGCGTGTCTGGAAAATTAACTTCAGCTCCAAGATGTGTCTTCCCTTTACATCAAGCTCTTGATGGTGATGAATGTGTTCTTCCTTTACTTGAACCTTTTGATGTGTCATAGAGTAAGAGGTGAGGAATAATATATGGTACCCTTGCATTGGTTGAATAGATTGATTAGGAACTTCTTCTTCATTGTCTTTTTCTTTTTCTTTTGTATCTTCGTCTTCTTCTTTTTTGTCTTTTTCTGCTTCTTCTTCTTCTGGTTGGTCTTTTGCTTCTTCTTCTTCTATTATTGCTTCTTCTACTTCTCCATATGCCTCTTCTTCTTCTTCTTCTTCCTCTTCTTCTTCTTCTTCTTCTTCTTCTTCTTTTGCTTCTTCTTCTTCTTCTTCTTCTACTTCTTCTGCTTCTTCTTCTGCTTCTTCTTCTTCTTCTTCTTCTTCATTTGTTTCTTCTGCTTCTTCTTCTTCTTCATCTTCTTCTTCTTCTTCTTCTTCTTCTTCTTCTTCTTCTTCTTCTTCTTCTTCTTCTTCTTCTTCTTCTTCTTCTTCTTCTTCTTCTTCTTCTTCTTTTGATTCTTCATTTGTTTCTTCTTCTGGTTCTTGGCTGCTTGAGACCTGCTTTCTTGGTTTATTCATAAAGGCGCTTAACATGTTTCGTATGTCCGATATATCTCCTCTTAGGTCACATATATCCATCTTAATTGAGGAAATGTCTTCCTTGACCTTATTGATTTCCTCATTATGAGTAATATCCTCGATTGTTTCACCATCCTTATCAAGAGTCTTCCCCAGAGTGACATTCTTTTTACCCCTTATTGAAGGCCCCAGCATGATGGAAACCACTAATGTTGAAATAAATCACACAAATGAAACTTAAATTCTCTAAAATGTTTACTATAATCTCCTTTATTATTTCTTCAAAAACCCAATAAAAATAAGACTCCAATTCAACAAGATGTGCGAGATATGTAGATTCCAAAAAAATAGTGTAGAAAAAAAAGTGTAAAAACACTAATTCTGTAATAATTCACTTAATTGTATTCCAATTCTTTTGAAATATGGACTGTATCTTCTTCAATATGTTCTTAAAAAACCCTTTAAAAATCAGGAAAAAATTCACCACAATCTGAAAGATATGCTCTTCCTAAAATCGCCTCCAAAATTGAGAAAAACCTTGCCTCTATGGTGCCAAGATCATGCTCTGATACCACTTGTTATGAAATAACTTGCACAATGAAAGAATATGATGAAATATGCTGAAAATGCTTGATAATAACTAAAGGAATAACAAGCCACTTGAGGGGAAAACCTCCAAATATCTCTAATGAGAACACACTTCACATGATGATGAAATAGACTCACAACCTCCCTATATATACCCTATTTATGCCAAGGATATCACCTAGGCTGGCTTAAGACACACCTATATAAGACTTAGGCCGACCTAAACAACTAAATAACAATATACTAATGATAATATGACTTAATAGAGAGTTAAGATAGACACAAGCTGACTATTAATGACCCAATGTACAATAATATTAAGGGCGTAGCATGCCCTCCTTCTTCAAAGAAGCATTGTCCTCAATGCTAATCAAGTTTGGAAACTTTTGAATGAACTCCTCATCTTCCCATGTGGCATCTTCAACTGGTAAATTCTTCCATTGGATGAGATACTCAGTGATAGTTCTATTCCTCAGCTTCTTTGTGCATGTTTGATGAATGCACTCTGGTTCCAAAATGATTCTCCCTTCTTCATCCAACTCAGGAAGTGTTGTTTGAGTGGGAATATTATGCCCAATTACCTTCTTCAAATAGGAAACATGAAAAACTGGATGTATCTTTGTTGTTGGTGGCAACTCAAGCTTGTAGGCAACACTACCGATCTTCTGCATGATTTGGTATGGACCGTAATACTTTGGAGACAACTTATTATTCTTTCTTTGCTGCTTTAGTGAGATTTGCTTATAAGGCTACAATCGCAAGAAGACCCAATCCCCAACTTCAAAACTTCTTTCACTACGATGTTGGTCTGCCTGTTGTTTCATTCGATTTTGTGCCATGGCTAAATTCTCTTTGAGTCCTAAAAGTACTTGTTGTTGATGAAGCAAGTGGTCTTCTATTACACGAACTCTTGGGGACACCTTAATTGATGATGTGATGGAAGGAGGATGATATCCATAAAGTGCCAAAAATGGAGACATTTTTTATGAGCTATGAAAAAAAGTGTTATACCACCATTCCGCAAGTGGTAGCCAATCTACCCACTGAGACTATTTCTCTGAAGTGAAACAACGTAGATATCCTTCCAAACACTTATTAACAACCTCCGTTTTCCCATCTGATTGAGGGTGGTATGAAGAGCTAAGAGCCAATTGAGTACCCAAACATGAGAATAAATCTTTCCAAAAGTGACTAGTGAAGATAGGATCACAATCACTCACAATAACTTTAGGTGTACCATGTAGCTTTTGGATATTCTCCAAAAAAGCTTTAGCCACTGCACTTGTTGTAAAAGGATGTGCTAATGCAATGAAATGTGTGCATATTTAGTGAGCCGATCAAATACCACCATGATGACATTATGACCTTTAGATTTAGGAAGCCCTATGATGAAGTCCATGGATACCTCTTCCCAATGCTGGCTAGGAATAGATAAGGGTTGCAAGAGACCTGGTGTCTTAATTGTCTCCCCTTTATGCCTTTGACACACCAAACATTTAGCCACAAATTTTTGAACATCACCCTTAAGCCCCTCCCAAAAGAAATCCTGCTTGACTCGATGATATGTCTTCAAAAATCCTGAATGACCACCCACTGGAGACTCATGCAACTCTGTGAGAATCTTGATTTTAAGGTTGGAATTCTTGCAGAGATACAAACACTCTTTATACCAAAGAGTATCTCCCTTCCAACAAAACTTATCTGAACTACTATGATCACTTTTTAATTGCTCGATGAGATTACTTGTCGCAACATCATTTTTCCACTCTGCTTTGGCTTCCTCCACCCAATTTTCTTGTAATATTGAAAGGGCACACAATAAGGCTTCATCCTTACTCATCCTTCCTTGACAGTGCATCTGTGACAATATTTTCTTTCCCTTTCTTATATACAATCTCAAAGTCATATCCTAACATCTTAGTGACCCATTTTGTTGCTCTTCAGAAGATAGTCGTTGTTCCAAAAAATATTTTAGGCTATCATGATCTGTCTTAACCTTGAAATGTCTACCCAATAGATAAGGCCGCCATTGTTTCACTGCATGGAGTATTGCTAGCACTTCCTTCTCATAAATAGGTTTTAGTAGATTCTTACCTTTTAATTGACGACTCTCAAAAGCAATTGAGTGCGACCTTCTTGCCAGGCATTGCTCCTATCCTATTTCTAGAAGCATCACATTCCACAATGAGATTCCGCTGGTGAAGTCAAAGAGTGGCAAGAATTAACAGGTTGTACACACCTCCCTTCAATCCTCAAATGTTTGTATTAAGTAGGCTCGTTCCAATGAAAGAATCCTTCTTCAATGGAAGTGGTAAAGGAGATGTGATATACCATAATTCTCCACAAATCTTCTATAGTACCCTATCAATCCCAAGAATCCTCTCAGTTTCTTAATGGTTTTTGGAATAGGACATTCCATGATAGCCTTAATTTTGTTAGGGTCCACCTTTACTCCTTCATGTGAAACTATGTGTCCCAAATACTCCACCTCTGTAAGACCAAAAGAACACTTGGATGGCTTAGCATATAGTTTATGATCTTCAAGAATTTTTAATGCTTGATCCACATGTTTCAAATGTTCTTCCAAAGTTTTTCTATAAATCAATATATCATCAAAGAATACTAACACAAACTTTCTCAAGAACTTCTTAAAAATGGAATTCATCAAACTTTGGAATCTGAGATGGTGCATTAAAAATTACAAGACCAAATGGCATCACCAAAAATTCATAATGACCCTCATGAGAGTCCAGTATGTCTTACAGGCCATCTTCCTCCTTAATCGAATTTGGTGATAACCAGATCCTAGATCTAACTTGGTAAAAGAAACATAGCTCCATTTCCCAATTCATCTAGCAAATCATCAATGATTGGAATTGGAAACTTATCTTTAATGGTGTACATGTTGAGCACTCTATAATCTGGACATATGCGCCAAGTATCATCCTTCTTACGTACCATCACCATAGGTGAGGAGTAAGCACTTTGGCTATGCTGATGATTCCTGCCTCTAGCATCTCTTCAACAATCTTTTCTATCACTCTTTGTATATTGTGGATACCTATAAGGCACGATGTTGATTGGTTGGCTCCTAGGAATAAGTGTATGGCATGATCATGATCCCTCTTAGGAGGGAAGTCCTTTAGGCATATCTCCAAGAACAACTAGAAGTGATGATCAATTATAGCTTACTGCAAATCTGGATGAGTAGGAGTATTAGATTGAGAGACTTCTAATGAACATAGTTGGGCCACAAATCCATCCCTCCTTTCTTAAGAAACTTTGCATTTGATGAGAGCTTACCATTTGTGTAGATTTTTCCTTTATTTATAGCTCCTACTAGCCTTCCTTCGATTGAAATCCTCATGAATGGTTACCCGGAAGTTCATCTCAGTTATTTCCCTAATGTAGTAAGCCATTGTACTCCCAAAACAATATCTGCTTTGCACCCATGGATATCACATACATTGGGGTATCAAGTTTGATAATATCCATGGATAATTTAATGCTATGACACTTCCATGAACAACTAACTGTACCACCATATGCAATCAAAACTTGAAACTCTGGAGCTAGATATATGAAACAATTTAGACAAGTAGCTAACTTTTTGTTGATGAAATTATGAGTATTACTTGAGTCGATCAACACTGTTACCTTCTGCTTCTTTAAGAACCCCACCACCTTGAGAGTTTGTGGAGCGCTGAAACTTGAGAGTGCATGACAAGAAATGATTGGTTGAGAATCATGTGATTCCTCATTTGACTCCCTTTCATCTTCTAGTATGGGTTCCTCCTCTTCTTCCTCATTAGGACCTTCAATATAAAACAATTTCTTTTCACTACATTTATGTCCTCGACTGTATTTGCTATCACAATTGAAACACAAGCCTTTTGCTCTTTTCTCCTCAATTTGTTGTGGAGTCAACTTAGTAGGTTATGTTGAATATCCTTTCTCTCTTGTCACATTAGCCCCTTGCTTCTTAGGAATCAAATATTTCTCCTCTACCCTGCGTGCTAAGATAAAAGACTCATTTATGGAACTAGGGATAAACATGCGTACCTCATGTTGAATGTGATCCTTGAGACCACCCAAGAATAAGTCATTCAAGTTTTCAGCCGTAATTGTATCCACCCTTAAGGATAGATTTTTGGAATTGCTGAATATAATCATACTTGATCCTATTTTTTTGAAGTTTAGCTAGCTAAGTGGAGAGAAGTTGTCTGTGGCAGCTATTGCTATATTGTGCTTGGAGTTCTATGTAAAGGAAAATTGACCATGAGACCCGGTGAGCCTTTTTACTTGATGGAGTGCAAAATAACGATACCAAATGGAATTGACCTGGTTCTAGATACTTGAAGTCATCGTGACCTTTTGTCCATTTGGGATTTGGTGTACTTCAAAAAAATTATCCATTTGGTTTATCCATGTTAAAGGATCCTTACCATCGAACTTGTGCATATCCACCTTTGGAAATAAATTCCTAGATCCCATAGGAGTACTAAAGCTTGTGTCAGTAGTAGCTGACCTAGAATTTTCACCTTGGCCGCTTGAGAACTCCTTTCTTGATTCAGCCTTGTAGGTGCTTAACATGTTTCGTATGTCCTGATATATCTCCTCTTAGGTCACACATATCCATCTTAATTGAGGAAATTTCTTCCTTGACCTTATTTATTTCCTCATTATGAGTAATATCCTCAATTGTTTCACCATCCTTATCGAGACTTCCCCGGAGTGACATTCTTCTTACCCCTTGTTCCAGGCCCCGACATGATGGAAACCACTAATGTTGAAATAAATCACACAAATGAAACTTAAATTCTCTCAATTTTTTATTGTAATCTCCTTTATTATGTCTTCAAAAACCCAATAAAAATTAGACTCCAATTCAACAAGATGTGTGAGATATGTAGATTCCAAAAAAATAGTGTAGAAACCCTAATTCTGCAATAATTCGCTTAATTATGTCCAATTCTTCTAAAATCTGGATTGTAGCTTCTTTAATATGTTCTTCAAGAAACCCTTTAAAAATAAAAATAAAGCCAAAATCTGAAAGATATGCTCTTCCAAAAATTGCCTCTAAAATTGAGAAAAACCTTGCCTCTATGGTGCCAAGATCATGCTCTGATACCACTTGTTATGGAATAACTTGCACAATAGAGAATATGATATGAAATATTCTACAAATACTTGATAATAACTGAGAATAACAAGCCACTTTGAGGGGGAAAACCTCAAATATCTCTAATGAGAACACACTTCACACTTCATGATGAAATAAGACTCACAACCTCCTATATATATACCTATTTATGCCAAGGATGATATCACCTAGGCCGACTTAGACACACCTATATAAGACTTAGGCTGACCTAAACAACTAAATAACAATATACTAATGATAATATGACTTAATAGAGAGTTAAGATAGCCACAAGCTGACTATTCATAACCCAATGTACAATAATATTAAGGGCGTAGCAGGAAACCTCATTGGAATGTAGTTTAGAAGTTTGGAATATCTCAGACCAAAGAATACACAATAGTCAACAATTTACTCTAAACAACCTCTCTACACACAACTAAGCAAGCATGCGCCAAGATTATTTTTCAAGAATACCCCACAAGCACAAAAAATGAAAGATAATGATCGATGCCCCATTCCTTTCTCTCTAAATCATTGAGACATCATCGAGAGGTTCTTAGAATGTGTCAACAAGATAAATCATAAGAAAATATCAACAAAAAATAGTCAATGTTATCTATATCTCTTGCCAATGTAACTGTTACCTATTTTTCACTTCGAGCTCAAACAGGTAGAGCTGAATGAAGTTCATCATTTATAGGTACAAAAAATTTCATGTTTTTCTGATTAAGTGTTCATTGATCATCATTGAGATCATCTTACATATCAATCATAATTTATTGTGCAAACATTTAAAACAAGAAATTGAGAAAATTTGCATAGTAATGCTTTTATTCATTTTGTAAAAAATGCTGAATCCCACACAAGCCATGGAAGTAACTCTTTTTGGATTTTTACAATCAAATAAAGAATGCATAATCAATGGTATGCCATACAACTAAAAATAATGAAAGTATAGGGTAGAAGATGATTTGTCATTGCCTGGAATGACGAATTGTTGACAATTGAGGTTTTCAGTTGTGACGTCAACTCTAACTCCGTTTCCAGTTTCAGCTCCAGTTCCAACTTCAAAAGAATCTACAGGAAAGATAAAAGATGACATTAGAGATGGTCTCTAAGCAATGACAGATCAAATTCTATCATATGCCTACGCTACTAACAGGAATATAAGATATAGTCGATTAGGCATCCATCAGATGATTGCAAAAATCAAAAGGAAAAACGTAATTCAATGAAAGTTTTCAGCTTCTTTTATTTTGTTAACATGTTTGTTTCAGTGTGCAGGAACAGGTTCATCATATTCAAGATCATTTTATCAAATATGTGGAGAAAAATGGGCTCCCACAAGGGTTGAGCTTAGCATATCAAGGAGGGTACAATCTCAAGTTTCATACGTAAGTTCATGAATATTGATAACAGTCATTAAAGGCATCAATGTTGCACTCATCAATTTCATATTCTGTTCAGCTCTACTTTACATTTTTCACATTACATCTAAATGAAGTATAGAGCCTCTTTGCATTGAAGAGAAACAGTGTATTCAAGCATTGGAATACTTTTATAAAGCATATCACCGTACAAGATAGATTTGCAATAATCCAATTCTCTACAAGTTCTTCAACAGAAAAGCAGCAAAATATGGCTTAGACAACATTTAAAGGATATGCCTCTACAAAATCTGTAAGGCGTGTAACTTAATAGTAACAAAAATACAATGATCAAGTTACGGTTCATGCATCAACTACCATGAGAAGCAACAGATTTGAATGCAAGAATAACCTTTCATTGAATAAGACAAAAGTTCATCTCATGAATAGTTCAAGCAAATGAAAAGAGGGCAGTCCAACACTGATAGCAGGCATAGTCTTTTCAACTAGTAATTTTCATGATATCATGGAAGACAATGTTTATCAAGAAGACTGTGTTATGACCAACAACAAAGGTTACATGAAAGCATACAGCTATAATAACATCAAATACATCAACTAGAAGTCAAGAAGGCATTAAAATGACAGTCCTTTGGAGGCCTCATAGAACACAGTGATACATCAATGAAGTATACATAATCAACATTAGCAATGAATGGAGCATCTGTTTTTCAATGGTAGTCTTTATTGGAAAAGATATAGAGAAGCAGTTTTGCATGAAAGAAACTCAGCAACAATCATCATGAGTAGCAATTATGAACAACAATATTCAGCAATATATGTTTAAAGCTACAACCAACTTTCAATTTTTATATCAAGTGACAGTCACAGGCATGAGAACAATACACTCTACTATCATAAATACTAAGGGAGGCAGTAGCCTATGAGTTAAATGATAAATGCATTCAAGGGATAAAATGGGACAGCTTTGAATAACACTTAATATCTAATGTAAAGATCCTTTGATTGAATAAATGTAAATCTCAGATTTTTAGTTCTCATAATATCAACAAGTGAGAGAATATCACAGATTTAAAAGGCTTGCATTAACAGTCTTTTAATGGAGTAGATCAAGCTACAACAACGAATATTTCATACATTGATTGAATAGAAGCAATAAAGCTCAAATACCCATGTGGAGTTTTCCTCATATATATGGAAATATCAAGTTGCTACATTTTCAGTTGTGGAATAAAATCAATAACAGATTTTCATTGTATACAGCAAGAGATGTTTAGTAAAATACAATTTCTTTTTTTCATAGAGAATGATTTTCAAATGCCACAGCAAGAAGTAAAGGAGTTTCAGAAAAAATCATTGATGTTCTCTCAAGATGCAGACAAGGAATACCTAGATACAAAATAAAGATACCCACAATGAAAATGTTACTGTGTTTTTACTTCAATCTTGCTCAGAAATGTTTTTTTTTTTTTTATGGTAAAGAGTCAGATTTCTCTTACCCATGTGGCGAGTATGTGCTCTCACAAAGACAAAGCGAGGAAGATTATGGCCAAAAAGAGTGAATATAGACAGAAAAGATACAACGCATTCTTGTTTTTTTCGGCCTCTAAAAGAGCATTTTCTCATAAATAAAGGGAAAATATGGAGCTCAAATACATGATTCAATGGTAGAAAGCCTACACACAAGATTGTTGTTTAAAATCCATTCAAACCTGCAAACTATGTCTCATGGCGGTATCCCAAAGAAATACGGAGAGCACAGAGGAAGTAAAGTAGCAAAAAAAATATCAGCATATGGCCATGGCTATGGCCAAGAAACCAGAAAATAGTTATGAAATTAGAAAGAATGTCTAGATTTGGCTAAAAGAAAAGCTTACCACGCATTCCATTGAGGAAATCTTTAAAAAATATGCATGAAATAGCAATACGAATTCAAGTTTCGAGCTTCAATTCAGTCCAGACTCTTACCAACAGCATGGCGGTGCAAGTTCTTTCCAGAAAAGCCAAATGATGAATGAAAATAAATGATTAGGGTTCGAGTGCCTTGACTTGAAGCCCTAATTTGAATTATAATGCATTTCTTTTAAAATTGAATCATTTCATTAAGGCCATGGTATTGACTTTAAGTCAATAAACTTATTGATCAAAAGAGCTCGTGAGTTTGCCTTTTACATTATCATCTATTTTAGACTAACGGTGAATTCACTCTTTCTGCATGAAATTGACAAGTCGGAATTGTATTTAAATATTAATGGTAATGGTCACAAATGATTACCTTAACATTTACTTATATTGCGTGAAAGGAAGAACTATCAAACATTAAATATTAAAATAATCATTTATGGCTATTTTAATATTTAAATCAAACAATCTTTTTTTTAAAAGAATGCAAAATATATGCTAAGTATGAGATTAGCTTTATTCTTCAAGCTATTTGCATTAAATAATGTAAATTAATTAATTAAATGATGCGTGATAAATCATTTAATTAATTCATCTTTTTCAAATGCAAATAAAGATATTATATAAAGCTAAATCACAATTTACTTTAGTTTCATATCAGATCATTAATTGAAGGTTTATCAGGCAAAAATGGATGGAGTTTCAGTTGTTATGGGAGGATTGATACAAACGAGGTGGTTTTTGTGTGCTTTAGCCCACTTTTTCAGGGATTTCAGTCCAGTTCGAGTTGCAGATCAATTACATGCTTTATGACTGCCAGTTTGAGATTGAGTTCACTCATTTTTGCATGAGTTTGAGCCACTTTTTTAGGGATTTTCACTTGTGCTCGGATTTCACTTTGGAATTGTCATCTTTTCACTTTCAGATCACTTTTAGTTGCTTAGTCATGCACTTTGGAGTGCTTTCATATTGTATATATTGAAAAAGTGTCTTTTTCAATTCAGTTCTTATTTTTTCTCCTTTGCACTCTGCAAAGCGAATGATTTGTAACTTAGCTTCATTTCAGATTAATACATAGCAGGTTTTACAGGTTACCCTTGGTTTTAGCATGGAGTTTTTCCTTTTATCTTCTCAATAGTGTGAGGTTTTTCCTTCAAGCTTTCAGGCAACATTCTTGTGCTTGATTTTGATCAAATTATATTGTGTCTCAACATTGAAACCTTTATTTTTTTTGTCTCAATCATAAGTATATGTATGCATTTAGTTTAATTCATAGGTCATACACTGAGTTCGTAATTTAAGAGTATTTTCTTAATTGTGAGAACACTGTTCTTTTCCTTTGAAAGAAAATAGTTTTATGAGCCTCTGTATGAAGCATTTATATGAGTTCAAACTATTTAGATTTTGATGTGCAAGTTAGATATATTGAGAATCAATTGTGAACTAAACTGCCTTTTAGGTCATCATTTTTAGATGCAAGCATCACCGTAATTAAA